>JAHDVE020001533.1:0-21708 GCA_022606495.2 Halesus radiatus | reverse complement strand
TATCAAACTGAGCGTCGCCACCTACGCAACCTGATTTGGGCAATTAAGAATTTTGCAACAAACTCCTAGGCCCCATTTCTCGAATAAAGGTAACATTGAAAATTTTTTTCTTCTTCTTTTCTTTACATACTTAATCGTGGTAGTCGTAGAGTAGGAGTTGGGTAGATGTAGGGTAGATGTAGGGTAGGAGTTGGGTAGATGTAGGGAAAAATTTTTCTCTGATTTTTTTTTAAATTTATATAGCGCTGTTTTTTTACTTTCCCCTTGAACTTAGCAGTTAGCTCCAAAGCCCCATTTTGCAAGACGTGGCTCATATTTTTAAGGGAACATATTACGCAAAACACATATATTAAAATAAAATCACTAGGGGTGGGGTAGGGGCCGGGGAAGGAATAGGGATAAGAGCAGGGGTAGTGGTAGGGGTAGGGGTAGGTTTAGCCGATATGGGTATCAAACTGAGCGTCTCCACCTACGCAACGAGATTTGGGCAATTAAAAATTTGGCAACGAATTCCTAGGCCCCATTTATCGAGATAAAGCTAACATTGAAAGTTTTTTTCTTTTCATTTTCTTTAAATAATTAATAGTGGTAGTCGTAGGGTAGGAGTTGGGTAGATGTAGGGTAGGAGTTGGGTAGATGTAGGGTAGGAGTTGGGTAGATGTAGGGTAGGAGTTGGAGTAGGAGTTGGAGTAGGAGTTGGAGTAGGAGTTGGAGTAGGAATTGGAGTAGGAGTTGGAGTAGAAGTTGGAGTAGGAGTTGAGCGCTTGGAGTAGGGAGTTGAGTAGGAGTTGAGTAGGAGCTGAGTAGAGCTGAGTGAGTTGAGTAGGAGCGGAGTAGGAGCTGGAGCAGGGAGTTACAGGAGTTGGAGTAGGAGTTGGAGTAGGAGCTGGCAGGAGTTGGAGTAGGGAGTTGGGTAGGAGTTGGAGTAGGAGTTGGAGTAGGAGTTGGAGTAGGAGTTGGAGTAGGAGTTGGAGTAGGAATTGGAGTAGGAGTTGGAGTAGGAGTTGGAGTAGGAGTTGGAGTAGGAGTTGGAGTAGGAGTTGGAGTAGAAGTTGTAGTAGGAGTAGGAGTAGGAGTTGGAGTAGGAGTTGGAATAGGAGTTGGAGTAGGAGTTGGAGTAGGAGTTGAGTAGGAGTTGGAGTAGGAGTTGGAGTAGGAGTTGGAGTAGGAGTTGGAGTAGGAGTTGGAGTAGGAGTTGGAGTAGGAGTTGGAGTAGGAGTTGGAGTAGGAGTTGGAGTAGGAGTTGGAGCAGGAGTTGGAGTAGGAGTTGGAGTAGGAGTTGGAGTAGGAGTTGGAGTAGGAGTTGGAGTAGGAGTTGGAGTAGGAGTTGGAGTAGGAGTTGGAGTAGAGTTGGAGTAGGAGTTGGAGTAGGAGTTGGAGTAGGAGTTGGAGTAGGAGTTGGAGTAGGAGTTGGAGTAGGAGTTGGAGTAGGAGTTGGAGTAGGAGTTGGAGTAGGAGTTGGAGTAAGAGTTGGAGTAGGAGTTGGAGTAGGAGTTGAAGTAGGAGTTGGAGTAGGAGTTGGAGTAGGAGTTCGATTAGGAGTTGGAGTAGGAGTTGGAGTAGGAGTTGGAGTAGGAGTTGGAGTAGGGGTAGGAGGTTGAGTATAAATATTTTTCTAAATATTCGTTTTAAAAAATATTTCCAACACACACACTTCTTGCTTCATCCACATTACAACACATATTCTAAATACACAAACCAATTGCAGCAATTGCTTAGGAGTTGGAGTTGGAGTAGGAGTTGGAATAGGAGTTGGAGTAGGAGTTGGAGTAGGAGTTGGAGTAGGAGTTGGAGTAGGAGTTGGAGTAGGAGTTGGAGTAGGAGTTGGAGTAGGAGTTGGAGCAGGAGTTGGAGTAGGAGTTGAAGTAGGAGTTGGAGTAGGAGTTGGAGTAGGAGTTGGAGTAGGAGTTGGAGTAGGAGTTGGAGTTGGAGCTGGAATAGAGTTGAGTAGGAGTTGAGTAGGAGTTGGAGTAGAGCTGAGAGAGTTGGAGTAGGAGTTGGATAGGAGTTGGAGAGGAGTTGGAGTAGGAGTTGGAGTAGGAGTTGGAGTAGGAGTTGGAGTAGGAGTTGGAGTAGGAGTTGGAGTAGAGGTTGGAGTAGGAGTTGGAGTAGGAGTTGGAGTAGGAGTTGGAGTAGGAGTTGGAGTAGGAGTTGGAGTAGGAGTTGGAGTAGGAGTTGGCGTAGGAGTTGGAGTAGGAGTTGGAGTAGGAGTTGGAGTAGGAGTTGGAGTAGGAGTTGGAGTAGGAGTTGGAGTAGGAGTTAAAGTAGGAGTTGGAGTAGGAGTTGGAGTAGGAGTTGGAGTAGGAGTTGGAGTAGGAGTTGGAGTAGGAGTTGGAGTAGGAGTTGGAGTAGGAGTTGGAGTAGGAGTTGGAGTAGGAGTTGGAGTAGGAGTTGGAGTAGGAGTTGGAGTAGGAGTTGGAGTAGGAGTTGGAGTAGGAGTTGGAGTAGGAGTTGGAGTAGGAGTTGGAGTAGGAGGAGTTGGAGTAGGAGTTGGAGTAGGAGTTGGAGTAGGAGTTGGAGTAGGGGTAGGAGGTTGAGTATAAATATTTTTACAAATATTCGTTTTAAAAATTATTTCCAACACACATACTTCTTGCTTCATCCACATTACAACACATATTCTAAATACACAAACCAATTGCAGCCCTGCAATAGGCAAAACCTAGTATATATAGTATTGTTCTAACTTTTTCGATTTTCAGACCAAACCTGGCCGGCCGAAAGCGACCTTGGCGCCCTATCCATTTAAAACACCTCAAGGTTCATTTTAGCTTAAGGGTAGCGGGATTTCGCAGCCAGGCGAAAATCATCCTTCCGCATATCGAATTTCAAAGAAAATAAGGCTCAGAATCGGATAAGGTCCGTGTCGTCGGCCTGTCTCGCGAAAGTGGACCTAACCGCCCGCCGAGTTTAAAACACCGCAAGGCTCATTTTGGCGTGCAACAAATTCAGCAAACCGAAGTTAGCCGCGGATCGAAACTCGCATTCTTAAAAAAATCTCTGGAAACTACTGAAAATTTTGTATCGAAGATATTGAACGATTACGGTTTCCATCTATTGGCGAGAACTAGAACAAACATTAAATCAGTAAGCAAAAATTCAAATCCAATCGAGTCGGTTCTATTTTCAACCGCAATCTTCCTACCCGCCGTGTGGCGCTGCTCGAGTTTCATTCGAGTTTCCAGCGATCTTTTACCCTACGTGTTGCCAGTGAAAGAAAAATAATAGACTCGCCGAGTATATATTTAAAAACTACGTACAAAAGGTAAAATCGGATCTCTCGGCGGAAAATTATCTTCTACTTTTACCGTCTCCCTCGAAATTACATAATCCTTTATTTAGACGAATCGGAGAGCTTAACTAAAGAGATAATCGCTTTTAAAAACCACGTAGGAAGTTTTGAAAATCGCGACATATACAACAACACATGGAAAAACTTCCACAATAATCGTTCAAACTTTTGACAGTTGGGAAATATAAAAAAAAGCGCCATTTCGTTCCTTCCCGCCCGCTCTCATATTGCATAATTTTTCTTAGAGAATTTTCCATAGATTGTATGCAAATACAAAAGTACCTACGCGAGAATTTTATCTTATAAAGCATTCGAATTTAATTTCCGGGTAGGTAGGTACCCAAGTTTTAGGAGGAACCTATAGGAATAGTATGAAAAAATTACTTTGAAGGTTTAATAATATTTAAAATGAACGAATATCTTGAAATAAAATTACGAGTTTTTTTAATGCGTAGGCGATTTTACACGGCGCCATTATTAATACTTACCTGACTAATATTGTAATACCAATTTAAAATATACAAGGAACAAATAATTCGGTGAACGAAAAAAATCGATAAAAATTAATTTATTGATAGAAAACGACAATTTTTTGGATGATTTTTTTTTAAATTTATATAGCGCTGTTTTTTTACTTTCCCCTTGAACTTAACAATTAGCTCCAAAGCCCCATTTTGCAAGATGTGGCTCATATTTTTAAGGGAAAATATTACGCAAAACACATTTATTAAAATAAAATCACTAGGGGTGGGATAGGGGTCGGGGAAGGAATAGGGGTAGGAGCAGGGGTAGGGGTAGGGGTAGGGGTAGGTTTATCCGATATGGGTATCAAACTGAGCGTCTCCACCTACGCAACGAGATTTGGGAAATTAAAAATTTGGCAACAAATTCCTAGGCCCCATTTGTCGAGATAAAGCTAACATTGAAAGTTTTTTTCTTTTCATTTTCTTTAAATACTTAATAGTGGTAGTCGTAGGGTAGGAGTTGGGTAGATGTAGGGTAGGAGTTGGGTAGATGTAGGGTAGGAGCTGGGTAGATGTAGGGTAGGAGTTGTGTAGATGTAGGGTAGGAGTTGGAGTAGGAGTTGGAGTAGGAGTTGGAGTAGGAGTTGGAGTAGGAGTTGGAGTAGGAGTTGGAGTAGGAGTTGGAGTAGGAGTTGAAGTAGGAGTTGGAGTAGGAGTTGGAGTAGGAGTTGGAGTAGGAGTTGGAGTAGGAGTTGGAGTAGGAGTTGAAGTAGGAGTTGAGTAGGAGTTGGAGTAGGAGTTGGAGTAGGAGTTGGAGTAGGAGTTGGAGTAGGAGTTGGAGTAGGAGTTGGAGTAGGAGTTGGAGTAGGAGTTGGAGTAGGAGTTGGAGTAGGAGTTGGAGTAGGAGTTGAAGTAGGAGTTGGAGTAGGAGTTGTAGTAGGAGTTGGAGTAGGAGTTGGAGTAGGAGTTGGAGTAGGAGTTGGAGTAGGAGTTGAAGTTGGAGTTGGAGTAGGGGTAGGAGGGTGAGTAGAATTATTTTTCCAAATATTCGTTGTAAAAATTATTTTCAACACACACACTCCTTGCTTCATGCACATTTAAACACACATACACAACTATTCATAACCAATTGCAGCTCTGCAATGGGCAAAACCTAGTATATATATAGTATTGCTTTAACTTTTCCCCATTTTCAGACTTCCGCCGGCCAAGCCGAAAGCGACCTTGGCGCCCTATCCATTCGAAACGCCTTAAGGTTCATTTTAGCTTAATATAGTATTGCTCTAACTTTTCCCCATTTTCAGACAAGGGCCTGAACTCAAAAATCGACCTTTTCGCCCTATCCATTCGAAACGCCTTAAGGTTCATTTTGGCGAAAATCTTCGTGTCAAAAAGTTGCACGCCAAAAACGTCCGTAAACATATCCACTTTCAAAGAAATTAAGGCTCATATTGGCTTCATGCGTTTTCAACACCGCCTGTTTCGTCGGGAAAAATTTTAGGAAAAAATAAGAAATCGGGAAAAATGTGAAAAACAGGTCTCTTCACGGGAAAGCGTAATCCGTAAAAAATACTCCCCGAGAAGGATAAATAAATGGACAATATTTACTAAAACAGATTTAGGAAGGTTAATAATTGGTCAGTTCGGTCGCATTTCTTGAAAAAAACCCCAGGATAATCCATCAAACTTTTGACATTTCCAAAATCGTCATGAAACGCGATATCATTGATTAAAAAGAAGAAATTTGTTGCTACTGAGAAGAAAATATTTACCCCATCAAATTAATTCGAAAATAATAACTGGGTAGGTACTGAGCACTTTTGGCTAAATGATTAGGTACTACCGATACGATATCTTGAATTTATTCTTTTCAACGTACGAGAAATAGGTTGCAGAAACTGAAATCGCTGTTTAATAAATATTTATTTTAAATAGCGCCATTTTTTTTAAACGGACAAAATAGGCAGAATCCGAAGAGCATGTAGATCTGTTTCGAGATTGACATAATATATTTATTTTTTTGTGGCTTCTAAATGGGTAATAACTTGCGTATAAAAAAAGGAATTAATGGATTTTTCACAGGAGCACAGAAAATCAAAGAGTCGGATATTTTATAAATAATTCATTTTGATATTCTTTTTCTTTCGTAATATATCTGATATTGGTATCAAAATACGCGTATTGACGTAGCGGATCCGGGCATCTCGGTGAAAATATGAACAGTTAAATCTTGGCTCTCTTTTGCGAGAAAAGGCTATTACTGAAAGCTTTTTTCTGTTTCTTTCCTATAAATACTCAATAAGAATAGCGGTACAGTAGGGATAGGGTAGATGAAAGGCAGATGTAGGGTAGGGATAGGAGTAGAGGTAGAAGTAGGAGTAGGGGTAGGGGTACGGGTCGCCGATATGGGTATCAAACTGAGCGTCTCCACCTACGCAAGCCGATTTGCGCGATTAATAATTTGGCAGCAAATTCCTAGGCCCCATTTCTCGATTAATTCTAATATTGAAAAAAATTCTTCTTCTTTTTCTTTACATGTGATACGTGGTAGTCGTGAGATGGAGTTGGGTAGATGTAGGGACAATTTTTTCTGATTTTTTTTTAAATTTATATAGCGCTGTTTTTTTACTTTCGCCTTGAACTTAGCAGTTATCTCCAAAGCCCCATTTTGCAAGATGTGGCTCATATTTTTAAGGGAAAATATTAAGCAAAACACATTTATTGAAATAAAATCACTAGGGGTGGGGTAGGGGTCGGGGAAGGAATAGGTGTATGAGCAGGGGTAGAGGTAGGGGTAGGGGTAGGGGTAGCCGATATGGGTATCAAACTGAGCGTCTCCTCCTACGCAACCCGATTTGCGCAATTAAAATTTGGCAGCAAATTCCTAGGCCCCATTTCTCGAATAAAGGTAACATTGAAAGTTTTTTTCTTCTTCTTTTCTTTACATACTTAATCGTGGTAGTCGTAGAGTAGGAGTTGGGTAGATGTAAGGTAGGAGTTGGGTAGATGTAAGGTAGGAGTTGGGTAGATGTAGGGTAGGAGTTGGGTAGATGTAGGGTAGGAGTTGGGTAGATGTAGGGTAGGAGTTGGGTAGATGTAGGATAGGAGTTGGGTAGATGTAGGGTAGGAGTTGGGTAGATGTAGGGTAGGAGTTGGGTAGATGTAGGGTAGGAGTTGGGTAGATGTAGGGTAGGAGTTGGAGTAGGAGTTGGAGTAGGAGTTGGAGTAGGAGTTGGAGTAGGAGTTGGAGTAGGAGTTGGAGTAGGAGTTGGAGTAGGAGTTGGAGCAGGAGTTGGAGCAGGAGTTGGAGTAGGAGTTGGAGTAGGAGTTGGAGTAGGAGTTGGAGTAGGAGTTGGAGTAGGAGTTGGAGTAGGAGTTGGAGTAGGAGTTGGAGTAGGAGTTGGAGTAGGAGTTGGAGTAGGAGTTGGAGTAGGAGTTGGAGTAGGAGTGGGAGTAGGAGTTGGAGTAGGAGTTGGAGTAGGAGTTGGAGTAGGAGTTGAAGTAGGAGTTGGAGTAGGAGTTGGAGTAGGAGTTGGAGTAGGGGTAGGAGGTTGAGTATAAATATTTTTCCAAATATTCGTTTTAAAAATTATTTCCAACACACACACTTCTTGCTTCATCCACATTACAACACACATACACAACTATTCATAACCAATTGCAGCTCTGCAATAGGCAAAACCTAGTATATATAGTATTGTTCTAACTTTTCCCCATTTTCAAACTTCGCCGGCCAAGCCGAAAGCGACCTTAGCGCCCTATCCATTCGAAACGCCTTATGGTTCATTTTAGTATTGTTCTAACTTTTCCCCATTTTCAGACCACGCCTGGCCGGCCGAAAGCGACCTTGGCGCCCTATCCATTCGAAACACCTTAAGGTTCGTTTTCGGTCAAATTTCAATGTCCGTTCCTGTCCTGTCTCGCGAAAGTCGACCTAACCGCCCGCCGAGTTTAAAACACCGCAAGGCTCATTTTGGCGTGCAACAAATTCAGAAAACCGAAGTTAGCCGCGGATCGAAACTCGCATTCTTAAAAAAATCTCTGGAAACTACTGAAAATTTTGTATCGAAGATATTGAACGATTACGGATTCCATCTATTGGCGAGAACTAGAACTAACCTTAAATCAGTAGGCAAAAATTCAAATCCAATCGAGTCGGTTCTATTTTCAACCGCAATCTTCGTACCCGCCGGGTGGCGCTGCTCGATCTTCATTCGAGTTTCCAGCGATCTTTCTCACCCTACGTGTTGCCAGTGAAAGAAAAATAATTGGCCACGAGAATATTTAAAAAGTACGTACAAAAACAGAAACCTGATCTCTCGGCGGTAAATTTTCTTCAACTATTGCCGTCGGCCACGAAAATACTTAATCTTTCATTTCTGTGAGTCGAAGAGGTTAAATAAATGGATAATCCTTACTAAAACAGGTGAAGGTAGTTTTAACAATCGCGACATTTACAGACACCCATGTCGAAAATTCCACAGTAATCGTTCAAACTTTTGACAGTTATTAAGTTGATAAAAATCTTCATTTTATTCTTTCGCGCTGATTCCGTTCTCTATGGGATCAGTTTGAAGGCAAGTGCAATATTACAAAGTACCTACGCAAAAACCTAATGAACTGAAGCATTCGAATTTAATTCCGGGGAGGTACCCTATTTTTCAGGGCAACCTCGGAATAGTATGAAAAAAATGCTTTGAAGGTTTAATAATATTTTAAATAAACGAATTTGTTGAAATAGATTTACGTTTTTTTTTTAATGCGTAGGCGATTTTACACGGCGCCATTATAAATACCTACGCGATTAATATATCAATATTCATTTGAAATATACAAGGAGAAAATAATTCGGTGAACGAAAAAAATCATTAAAAACGCATTTATTGATAGAAATTTTTTCTCTGATTTTAAAAAAAATTTATATAGCGCTGTTTTTGTACTTTCCCCTTGAACTTAGCAATTAGCTCCAAAGCCCCATTTTGCAAGATGTGGCTCATATTTTTAAGGGAAAATATTACGCAAAACACATTTATTAAAATAAAATCACTAGGGGTGGGGTAGGGGTCGGGGAAGGAATAGGGGTAAGAGCAGGGGTAGGGGTAGGGGTAGTTTTAGCCGATATGGGTATCAAACTGAGCGTCTCCACCTACGTAACGAGATTTGGGCAATTAAAAATTTGGCAACAAATTCCTAGGCCCCATTTGTCGAGATAAAGCTAACATTGAAAGTTTTTTTCTTTTCATTTTCTTTAAATACTTAATAGTGGTAGGAGTTGGGTAGATGTAGGGTAGGAGTTGGGTAGATGTAGGGTAGGAGTTGGGTAGATGTAGGGTAGGAGTTGGAGTAGGAGCTGGAGTAGGAGTTGGAGTAGGAGTTGGAGTAGGAGTTGGAGTAGGAGTTGGAGTAGGAGTTGGAGTAGGAGTTGGAGTAGGAGTTGGAGTAGGAGTTGGAGTATGAGCTGGAGTAGGAGTTGGAGTAGGAGTTGGGCAGGAGTTGAGCAGGAGCGATAGGAGCTGAGCAGGATGGAGTAGGAGCTTACAGAAGCTGGAGCAGGAGTAGGAGGTGAGAGAGCTGGAGTAGGGAGCTGGAGAGTTGCAGACTGGCGAGGAGTTGAGTAGGAGCTGGAGCAGGAGCTGGAGCAGGAGCTGGAGTAGGAGCTGGAGCAGAGCCGATAGAGTTGGAGAGCTGGAGTAGGAGTAGGAGTAGGAGTATATAGGAGTAGGAGTAGGAGTAGGAGTTGGAGTAGGAATTGGAGTAGGAGTTGGAGTAGGGGTAGGAGGTTGAGTATAAATATTTTTCCAAATATTCGTTTTAAAAATTATTTCCAACACACACACTTCTTGCTTCATCCACATTACAACACATATTCTAAATACACAAACCAATTGCAGCACTGCAATAGGCAAAACCTAGTGGAATATAAATATTCTTAATCGCTTGAAGTTACACACAAGCTTACATGATCCTAACGTAACCCAACTGGTTTTATTTTCAAGAAAAAGGTGCTGTAAAAATAATTTTATATAATAGATTAAACTTTTAAAACACATTGACTTTTAAAACTTGAAATCAAATAAATAAATCAGTAATATTATGGCAAAATGTTAACTGCATTTTTGGAAAAGTGTTTTGTTTAAAGTTTTTCACGACGTATCAGTTATACTTTTAAAAATGGCTTGACTTTTAATTCGATTTTTTAATTGTTTGGATGTAGGTACTTTGGTACTTTGCAAAATAAACATGGATTAATTGATTGTGCTCTAATAACTCACATTACAGATTGCTACATACATCAAAACCACCTAAATCTCAATCTCAATCTACACCGAATCAAATAGGGTCTTTACTTCTATGAGAAGCTCATAAAAAAAATACGTTAATGTTAAAAAAATGAAAAGTTTTTTTTGGAGCATCTCATAGAAGTTAAGGGTCTAATTTGATTCAGGTTCCGGGATTTGAGAGTTAGGTGAACTCCGGCTTCACAAATGTGGTTCACCTGATAATAGACCCTACTGCAGAGCGAGATATGGGAGGACGCGAGTAAAAATCGAACTTACTATTAAAATCTGAGTATTAATATATAGATTATGCATTGAATAATTTTATAATGGACACTTTACTATCATCTTTCGTTGATTGTTGCGGCCAACAGAAAAAAATGAGTGTACAAGTTGCTTTACCAAGTTCATGAAAAAATACGTTTTTATCAGAATTTTTGATTATTTTTATTTATTTTTTATGATTCGTTCTTCATAGGGCAGGCAAAGCTTTTTAGCCTTCATAGACTTTACGTCACAGCTATCTATATATATCTAACTAACCAACCAGTAATACACCAGTATTATATATATTACTGGTTGGTTTGAGAAGGTGACATGTCATACCCAATTTAACCCCAAGAGAAAAGGAAGCTACTTACGTTTGGGTCTCTGTAACATCACTGACTGCCCTCAGATCTGAAAAATAGAAACAAAATCATATAACCTCAGTAGAAATGAATGATATAGATAATAGACATAATCAAAAAAAGTAATTCAATCAATAATTGCATTAAGTCCAGCAAAATTTGGCTTAAGGAATTACCAGAACAAGAACTGACAACTATTCTCAAAAAAACGTCATTGAAATTACTGGAAAGACCCTACCGTAACCCTACTTGAAGTCGCTGAAACCCCTTTGTGCAAAACCTGGTCCGCCTCAGCACAAGATCTGCTGGTGAGGAGAACTATGAAAAAATTCTATAATATTGTACATATGTATTTTTAATATTTATACCTTATCTTGTAATATCAAAATTATGTAGAAACTGTATCAAACGTATCTAGAGTGAATCAATTTAGCAGATAAAACATATTTCTTTATAACGAAATATAAATTGTTGCACAACACGTGTAAATAACCAAGTCAAGATTGCACAACAAAATGCAATACCAATGGAAGTAAAGAAGTCAAAATTACACCACAAAATGCAATGATTTGTCAACACCTGCAAATAATGTTGCCGGCGTCGTATAAAAATCAGTGTTGTCAGTATATTCGGTATATATTTTCGAATTCCAAAAAAAATTGTTAATTTTAGTTATGAATGGTAAATTTGTCACCTTTCACATGAGACCTGGCAGTTTAATGGTCAGGGGAGTCGCTTTCTATTCGGACTATCTGGGTTCGATTCCTTTCCTTTCTAATGTTATTTTTTTTTAAATTATTTTTTTATACTATTGTATAAATTTTAATTAAATTAAAAATGTAAATGTTTATGTAAATTTTATTGGGAAAACAAACTATGAATCGCTGAACGCAAATTGAGAATAGTTCAAATAATCACCGTGGTGCTGCGTTAGACGAAAATTTACGAACGTCTCGCCGAAGTGAACACGAATGAATGATTCAAATAATCACAGTGGCGCTGCGTTCGCTTACTGAAATTTACGAACGTCTCGCCGAAATGAACATGAATGAATGATTCAAATAATCACCGTGGCGCTGGGTTCGCTCTAACTTTCTGTCGCGAAATAAAAACAAAATTTGCGACTTGACAAAAAATAATAGGTCAATTCTAATTTGATGATTTGCAGTTTTTTGTGAAAAATCACCTCAAGTGTACATCCATGTTAATTTTTCTTTTTACTGTGGCCGTTTTTTTCGCCTTTTTATGTTACGCGTACTGGTGTTTCGTAAAACTCCATTTAATTTAATTTTTAATTTTAAGAAAATAAATTTAATAATGTTATTATTAAAATCTACAGGTATTTTAGTTTTTATTATTATGATAGCTGTTGCAACAGTCAAAACTATTTTCAAACGGTTTTGACGTCGAAAAAAGCTGTCACAAAAAATAAAACGGAGTTCTACGAAACACAGTAAGTACGTAAAATAAAAATGGCGATAAAAAACGGCCATAGTAAAAAGAAAAAATAATGCAAATATACGTATTTTCAATAAACTTAATTGAATTAAAGCTGAAAAAAATACATATTCGTACCAGGGAACGAACTCGCGATCTCTAGATATTGATGGTCGAGTGGTATTTCTAAAATATAAGTGCTGATCAAGCGTTGGTTTTAGTCAGTTGAGGGACTTTGATTGTTTTTTGTATTTTACTGATATTCGATATTTAAAAATATTTTGTAAAACAGACGTAGAACGGTCAGAAAAAGATTATATTTCTAATTTGATTTTGATGAATGCTAAACCTATGTAATTTAAAAAAATACAAATCTAGTTACTAAACATATCTAATACCATGTCAAGTAACATTTCAATTCTGAATGATTGGTCTCCAAAAAAAACATTTAATAAACTTCATTTACACATCGCCGGGTTAGTTTGAACCCGCGACGTCTGGGCCAGAGTTAATTTTTACCGCCTTGGTATGGATGTCATAATATGCGATGAGACATTATTTAATCGTTCAAATAAAACATGAATAAATAAGCGGCAACGTCGCAAGACGCCGGCTTGTAGGTAAAATGAAATAAAATATCTAAGTTGGACGCAAGGTTTGCTATAAAATGAAAGAAAATATTCGCCGGACCCCGTATTCCCTCTAATGTGAAAGGGGTTCCGATGGGTAGGTCGTTGAAAGGAGATTTTTTCGTTTTGTAAATTTTTAATTTAAAATTTTTCGAAAATCTAAATACATTGCTACATTTATGCACTTAAAAGATTAAATATACTTTATTAAAAACTGTGTTAAATCAAGCCCTTCAGATGGACGCTATACTGTGGGATCGGTAAAAGGACGCACTAATGATAGTGGGATTTATATAAAGTATCTACCTACAGGAGCCTATCTAACTTAATCCCTAAAAAACATCGTTGGTGTTCACCAGTCCTTATTCCGCAATGCTATGGTGCATCCATTTGCCACGAGTTACTGCGGGTCATCCAGTCATTCAGTACAGTAGTTACTATTCACGAGTAACTAGTCAGTAGTTCCGAGATCATTCCGCAATTCTCTTCGGTGAGTCCGTTCTCAAGTTCGTAGAGTGCAAGTCACTGCAGGTCAGCCAGTCAACAGTCACTGGTCAGAAGTCCCGAGTTCAGAGTAGAACGTGGAAGAAGGGTCCTGTATTTTACCTATTTCACATGCGATTCAAATGCAATGCGGAAAGAAACGACACGACGCATCTGTTATTAATTTTACCTGCAATATATCCACCGTTTATGACGGTTCATTCTACCAACAGTTGTTGAATTGATTGAATTAAGGACTTTACAGTTTTTTCGGGAATTTTTTCGGTGAAAGGTTCTACTGTAGGCGCTAATTGTAAAATATTAATAATTAAGCGGTAAGGTTTTGATTAATGTAAGACAAAAAGACACTAACAATATTATTTTGTTGTTAGATACAATAAAAGACATATTTTTAACATTATTTGATAATGTGGGCGCCATTTTACTATATCCTCCATGTGCAAGAATTCAATAAAAAATATCACATTTGACTATGTTTTGTCGATTATGACAGTGGATCTCAGGCAAATGCATTGAATGGAGATTAATATTGTTTTTGACTAGTTTATTTCAGGCATTTTACAAAAAGCCTAATCCCTCAAATCTGCAGAACAATGAGGGATGTTGGATCCCCGTTGATACTTCAAAGTGATAATGGGCGTGAGTTTACCAGCAGCAGTCAAAGATTTGTTCGGCATGTGACCATACTGTATAATTGTGAATGGAGAGCGATGTAATGAAGACGTGGAAAACATGCTTAAAGCGATGGGCGACAACAATTCGCGAGAGTAGTCCATTGGTTGCCGTTTGGTGCAATGGCTGTAAATGGGAATAAAAGTTGTTCTTACCGCCGAACCATAAAACGGTCACCCTATCAGGCTCTATTTGGGTTGGATCCTAAAGTGGGATTTAAATCTTTGATTTTGCCTAATGAAATATTAAAGAAATCGAAACCGAAAAAGAAATGAAAAACATTTTATACAAATCAGAAGATTTCCTAAATCACCTTAACAGTTTTGAGCTGAGCAAAATGAGTCCACCTCGGAAATTTTATTTCTTCTCAAAACCATTCCGCGAAGGACAGATGCGTGCAGCTGAAAATATGTTGTCTAGTTCTTCCAAGAAATTTAAGGGATCATCACAGTGTGAATTTTCTAAAAATCGTTTTTTTTTTGCATCATCAGATAGTATACACTGTAATTTGTAATTTTTAAACCGAAATTCGAATTATTGCGGTCACTAAAGCATTCCTTAGAAAAGGGGAACGGAGACATCTGGCGCGTCCGTCTCCCAATTCAACCGTTATTGTTTTGTCTTGTTCCTACCTGCGCGTGTACCTTTCTGTGGTAATTATAATAAAGCTGAGGCCAATGGATTTCGGGAAAAATATTATCATCCACCAGTGCTCGATGACGATATTCAAGAGGTTTTGAAGCCGATTTACGTAGATTTGACCACAGATGATTTGTTAGAGAGATGTACGGGCGCAAACACTTAAAACAACAATGAGAGTTTCAATCATTGCGTGTGGCAACTCGCTCCTAATCATATATTCTGTGGGAAACAAACTCTGGAAATCGTGACGTATTGTGCAGCTTGTACGTTCAATGAAGGGTATGATCCAATATTGAAAATCCTGGAGACAATGGGGTGCACCTGCAAAATACCGCATCGCAACTGCTGAACGCCGAAGCTCTCGGGACAGCAAAGAAGCCAGGACAGTTCGTCGAAACGAAATTTCTGCAGAAAATTAATTATTTGAGGAAGCAAAAGGAATATTGTATGAACCTGGCATCGCCGATTGATCGTAAGTAAACGATTTATCTGAAAATATATCACTCCAAACTTTAAACGCGTTTTTCTCGGAATGGTGTTTTTCAAAACGGTGTCCACTCTCGAAAGAAGAGTTTTCAAGCTATCCATTTCAATTTTTAACAGACAATTTTTCACGTCATTATCTATCGTGGTATGGAAGATTTTTTAAAAAAAAATTTATCTTCTTAGTTTTTTCTACGAAAAACTATCGAAAAAAAGGCTGAATTCGATACGTTTTGTTCAAACCGCCGCCATTTTTTTCAAATTTTAAAAAAAAGCCTCCATAGCCGAATAGTGGATTTTCTACAGATTAATAATCTTTTTGAAATTTTTGTTTCAGATAAGGATTAACGCCGCAATCGTGGACACCATACAGGACCTTTTTTTCAAGCGGACTTTTCAATAATTTTTTACAATATTAAAAAATAAATAAATCAACTGACAAAAAAATATTTTGTATTTTTTATCACTGCCTTGATTTGTAAAAAAAAACCAAACCGATTAGCTTATCCTAACCATAAAAAAAATTGCGAAAATTAGTGATTTTTCGTACGGTCACACTGTGAAGATCCCTTAATGATATAAGTGAAGGTTTTACCGTTCTAATAGAAATACCATGTGTCGATAGAGGACCACTAAACTATAAGAACGTGATAGACAACGTCCTATGTAATCGCAACGATGTCTACTAAATTGGTTTTGCTGTTGGTGTTCTAAAAACATGGCTTCCAAGGAATAAAATAGAAATTTCAGGAGCTGAATTTTCAGAAGATATACCTAACCAAAAAGAAATCATTAAATAAATGCATCCGGTGCAATCACAACCATTGTGCATATGTGATGCATAAATGGGGCCTAAAGGATTCCGAACTTCGTGAATGTGGATATATTCAAAGGACAAAGTACATCGTAGAAGAATGTCCCCTTCAACCAGTGTCTCTACGGTACATCTGTGCTGAACCAAGTAACTCCCGATGCCTTCGACTGTTTGAATAACCTAAGCATTCCACTATGACCCATCAACTCTCCACCATACGAAGAACGAAAATAAAATAATAAAAAACAAATGAAAAAAAAAAAAGTAATTAATGTGTATGAAATTTGCGTAATGTTGTCTATTTTTGTTCTTTAATATATATATTTTTTTTTATTTCGTTGGTGAAATGTTTTCTATTTACCTAATCTTTTGTATCGAGTGAAAGATTTTATAATGCTAGAGCATTGAAAAGCATTTAAAAACATTTAAAAGCAATTAAAATTCCGGCTATTTATAGTGTCTTGCCCAAAGATAGTTAAATGCTTTAATAGCCTGGTATTCATATTGTCTTTGTCCAAAGCTGGTTAAATGCTTTAATTGCCTGGTATTTATAGTGTCTTGACCAAAGTCAGTTAAATGCTTTAATAGCCTGGTATTCATATTGTCTTTGTCCAAAGCAAGTTAAATGCTTTAATTGCCTGGTATTTATAGTTTCTTTGCCCAAAGCTACCCTAGTTTGTTTAACTGGTCTGTTTATGTTTGTTGAATTGGGATTTTTTGTCAAAAATGTACATTAGTAGTATTTTTATGTATATATGTCGTACATCTACTATTGTCAAACAAATCATTTATTATATTATAATATTATAAATAAAACATTTGTTTGTCTTGTAAAAACATGTGTCACTTCTATTTCAACGCATTTTTATAGCGAATTGTAAATTGGTTTTATATTTTCGTTCAGAACTAAAAAATTTCTATTACAATTTTTTTGTTGATCATAAAAACAATAATATATATTTTTCTACCAAATATACAATATCCTGGTTTTAGCGCTTTAGTTTATGATGTTTTGGAAATAGCGGATATTTACATTAATAGACTTACCGACCAACTCCAAACTTACTAACCAACTCTAGCACAATTTTCAACGTGAAATAAATAACACCTACTTTAAATCTGTTTTATCTTCAAATTTAAAATGAATGATCTAATTAATGATTCTGATGAATCGATTCACTCGAGTAAGAGTAAGAAATTCAGAATCAACTGCTCACTGTTATTCTGTTGCAAACGAATCTGCCAAAATCTACTTACAATAAAAAGGTTCCCGCTGTGATGAAATCTCGTTTATCTGTTGATTTAGCCAATCTCTCAAAGCGAAGACCCTTGTGTAGAGCGCGTAAGTCATCGTGCAGAGGTTATTTATATTGTCGATGGGGGCAATACTGAGAACCCCTCGAAGCCACCAGATTTGTTTTCCATGCAGGGTGGATGGAACCACCAGACCAGCGCCACTGTCGCCCCGGCACGCAGCCGACCCTGGAAAAGGTACACACGGTAGTAATTTTGAAATATATTTTTGACGTAGGCGTGTCAATATTTTAAAGCTATTGCGTTGTTTTATGGAATAATTATTGATTAAAAAAATATGCGAATACCGCACAACGGTTCAACTGCTCCAGTGGGATTACGGCAACCCCATTTGGGGTAACTTATGAGGTTGAGAAGACTGAAGAAGGGAAGGAGAAAGGAAAGTTGTTACCGATTTATAATAAATTCACATAAAGCAACTAGTATTCTTTTTTTCTATTTGTCGCTATAAAAAATAGTCTGATTTGAACCTAATCCAAAGTTTAATTATTAGTCGCGATTTGCCCGTTGCACCCAACGGTGGCGATTACATTATTATTCCTAAATGTAAGTTAATATTTGTATGCTTGCAAATTGATATGCTCGAATTAATTTTCATTTATTATTCCCTATAATTTAAATCATTATTAATTTGACACGTATGATTTAATATTTTCATAATATATATTACTGTTCAATTGAATTACCCGCTCATTTCAGTCAACTCGACTGAACCTAACCTAACCTAGTCCAACCTAACCTAATCTAGCCAAACCACAGGTACCTATCCTAAACTTACCTACCTAACTTAGACAAAAATTTCGAAACCAAACCAAACCAAACCTGATCCACGGTCATCTCGATACTATATTATGTCTTAGCAGTATTAAAATAAATGTACCTAATTCCCATTGTTAAATTTCCATAGCACATTCCATCTGAATACATTCAGAAATAATATTGCCTACTTTAGTCCTCTGCCTGAAATGTGTCGACTATATAATAAGATAGAGTGTGCTAATGTAGATATTTTGGTCTGTAATATGTACAGTTGCAGAAAAAATGTGTCCCGCTATTACTTAAAAATACGTAACAATGATTGGGCTAATTATACCTGAATTATGCATGTATCACTTGTGCCTCTTGTTTCTATTGTATTATGTATAATTGAGTGAGTTTTGTAATTTTATATTTTGTGTATCCTTTGTTTGATTATTTGTTATTTTATGTAATTTGTGTATATTAAGGGAGTTTCTATAACTAGATTTCTCTAATCTTCAGTCGGGTTGCTTTCAAAAACCTCTTCAAAGTATTTCATCCATCTCACTTTTATTTCTTTCTCATTCGTTAACATTTTTCCATCTTTAGATTTTATCACTTCCATACAACCGCTTTCTGGACCATTTCGGAAATTTTTAAACTCCTTCCAAAACAGTTTAATATTTTCGTGGAAGTGTTTTGTCATTTTGATTCCTTCTTCCTCTTCCAGACCTTTCTTTCGTTCTTTCACTCCAACACTTACTCTTTTTTTACATCCCTTGTATACTTTTTTCGCTTTGTTCCGTTCTTCACTGGAGCTTTGCCAGTCGCTATCACACATAACCATGCTTTATTCTTCTCTGAGACCAGTACTTTAATTTCATCATCCCACCATGCATCGCCTTTCTTCCTACCTTGCGTACTTATTCCACATTCCTCTCTAGCAGATTCACAGAGACTCACTTTTATGTGGTTCCGTATTTCATCTATACTTAGACCGTTCATTTCCTTCTCATTCAATATCCTCTCTACACAACTCTCATACATACTTCTCAAAATATCGTTTTGTAGTTTTTCTATTTTGACTCTTGTTGGAGTCGACACCGTTTTCATTTCAGCCGCGGAAGAGGTTTACTCTCGAAAAAACCAGGAAGTGGTCGGTTTCAACCTCAACCCCTCTGAAGACTCTTGTGTCTTCGGTAACGGCTCTCAACCTAGAGTCAATTACCACAAAATCAATAATTGACCTCTCATTTCCTCTTTCCCACGTATATTGGTGGATACCTTTATGATCGAAGAATGTATTCGATACAAATAGGTTCCACTCTAAACATAATTCAAGTATTCTGTTACCATTGTCATTCGTTCTTTTATCCCCATATATACCTAAAGTGAATTCAAATCAATGCCGTCTAATTCCCACCCACCCGTTTAAGTCCCCTGCCATTATAATCCTTTCGTTCAAATTTTTTTGACCCATTACATCTCTCACGCTAGTCCAAAAATCATATTTTACTTCATCGCTTTCAGAATTAACAGGAGCATAGCACACAACAAGTAACACCCTTGTCAAACCGATTTTGAATCGGATCCAAATGATTCTTGGACTTACGCATTCATACTGCAGCATACATTCAACCATTCTGAGAGACAGTAACGCTGCAACACCCTGAGACGCCCTCTCGTCATCTGGCCTACTAGACCAGACGACGAGCGTACCGCTATGTTGCATCGAACCGCTTCCCCTTTTCATATTCTGTGTACACTCGAAATGGGAAAATGAGTTTTCTCCGAATATCAACATGAAACTGCAACACTCGAAACACCAGGACGGTTTTTACTTCAGAGTTAGAGTGAGTCCAAAAGCTTCTACTATCGTTATATCATCTCAAAATGTATTCTGAAAATAAAACAAATGTTGACTCTTATTGGAAGACATACTCGACGAAAATTTATTATCGTGTTCCAAATACAAAAAAAAATATATTTGCACAAAATTAAAGTTGCGTACAAAAAAGCGGACAGAATGTGATTGAAAACCTTTCTCGTGTTGCAAATGCACTGTGATATCAAGTTTTGTGTTCTGATATTAAGCTTTCGGTTAGCCAACAAGAAACGTACACACTCATGCACATGCCACACAATCACACACACACACATGGCGCTTTGGATTTCATTGTATTATGAGTCCTAATTCTAGGTTGAGAGGTTGAGAGCTTCTGGTTAGCCGATAAGAAACGTACACACTCATGCACATGCCACACACACACACACACACACACACACACACACATGGCGATTTGGATTTCATTGTATTATGAGTCTTAATTCTAGGTTGAAAGGTTGAGAGCTTTTATTTAGCCGACAAGAAACCTACACACTCTTGCACATGCCACACACACACACATGGCGCTTTTTATTTCATTGTATTATGAGTCCTAATTCTAGGTTGAAAGTGAGAGCTTTTGGTTAGCCGACAAGAAACGTACACACTCTTGCACATGTCACACACACACACACATGGCGCTTTGGATTTCATTAAATTATGAATCCTATTTTCTTGCTTTCTGTGTTTTTAGTGTGCCAGACCAAAAAGCTTCACAGGGCAGATCCGGCTTTATAATATAAAAATCTAGCTGATGTATACCCGGCCTTGCTCGGGATTTTTTTTTAATAAAGTTATGATTTCTTGTTTGTCGTTTGGGTGCCATCATTTATTTTACAGCGAAAGTAATGCCTTTTGATGATTACAATCTCTAAACAAAGAAACATTTATTTGAAAATTTTATTACTTTCAACATTTATTTTTTCAAAATATATCGAAATGATAAAGTTCTTAAGTAGGTACCTGTGTTTTCCATTTTGAAAATTTCTACCCGAACAAACCTTCATTTTAAAATGTAATATGTGGCTAACCAGAATGGTATATCTATGGCTAACCTAAATAAAACATGGAGCGTTCAATATTTTCACACTAATTTTAAAACGTTATATCAACAGTTTCACATATTAGAGTTAATTCAAACTACTCTTATACCATTCCGGTACTGATAAGAACAAATTTTGCTATTTTCAGCGAAATAGTTGATTAACTTCCGAGAAAATCGATGATAGAGAGACAGACAAACATTCATTTTTGTATATAGAAGTTATACAAACCGTCGACGTATCCGGCACAGATCTTGTCATTGCTCATGTAATTTGTGAAGCGGTATTTTTGGAACTCCGTATAGCACGCTTGACGGTCGATGATGGGGACACTCAGCACGCGTAGCTCCTCGGGCCGTAGAAAGATCTCTGTTAATCCCATGGCAGTGAACTGAAACCAATTATTAGATATATACAATGAGAACGTTGGCAGACAAGGGCGGTAAAACAGTTCGCAGTTCATGTCGGCTGGGCGCGTGGAAACAAGTGGTGGTTTGTCCAACTTGTATTTGTTTGCATCGTCACGAATGAGGAACAATCTACTGACTGCCCCCCGCACATCTTCGCCTGCCATCCGGTTGGCGATATAATTCCTTTGGTAGTACATGACAGGAAGGAATATGTATGACTTAACAATATATAGTTACCTTTCCTAAATTTCCGGATTTCAGTTGGTCCTTGTCGAACCTTTCATCGACTAAGTCCCAGCAAACAGGGCTCACTTTAGTCGTGAACTCAAAGGGGGTTTTTAGTAGAAGGAGCGCCAAGTCGTTCTGATGAAATAGATTCTGTCCCCTGAACCACTCGTGAAAGTAAATCTCTCGCACCTGAAATATGGGTAAAATTTAAGTATATTAGGAACTGAAATAGAATGCCGTCTTCAA
>JAHDVE020001532.1:0-71020 GCA_022606495.2 Halesus radiatus | reverse complement strand
GATGTATGCTATTGTAGTCTTCTTGTATCTGCATTCCGTGCAGTTCAACATATCTACTTTATCTAACTAAATTTATTATTACTAACTAACTAACCATCACGCCGTTTCTCCGCAGGGGTAGGCAGAGAGGACGGACCGCCAAACAACTCGATCTTGGCATACACTTCTTACTTCATTCACATTCATACATCGTCTCATACATTCTCTTCTATTATTCCGACTTCTGACATGGCCCGACTCAAGTATTTGATTCACTTGATCGTGCCATGTCTTCCTCGGGCGACCCCGGCTTCTTTTTTCATTCACATTCGCGTCATACATTCTTCTTACACTCCTTTCTTCGTTCATTAGCTCCACATGCCCAAACCATCTAAGCGTCCCTTTCTTAATCTTACCTATTACGCTTATATCATCCTTGCATTCTTTACGAATTTCAATATTTTTTACACGATCATACATGGTTTTACCACACATTCGTCTCAGAGATTTATTATTATTTATTATTACGTATTAACTTAATTTTAACTTCATGGAGAAGGTAACACTATTTTCAGATTTGTTTATTTGTCAATACTGTAAAACCCAGCTTAAACAATAAATAAATCTGAAAAAGTATTTCATAAAGTCCAAGCAAGTTTTTAAATAACTCTGCCCTGAAATTATTGTTCCAGTTGAATAAAACTTTTGAAATGGTAATTCTGGTTGGAATATTAAAGTTAAAATTAAGTTAATACGTTTAAAGTAGAATTTTAATCAGACAATTTAACTTTTCTATTTATCGTAGCGTTTGTTTAAAATGACAACGTTTATACACACATCCAAAAGAACTTTTGCAAAATATTTTCGCCATAACAATTGGTAAGTTGGATGGTTCGTGCAATAAAATGATAATTAAAAATGAAGCGTCCTTAATCTTAAGGTTTAATTAAAAGCATTTCTGAAGCCGGTATTCATTAGCGAGAGTTATTAACCCCTGCTGGGGGGATGAGGGGAGGTTTATTGAATTGAACGTGACGAAAATTTGTAAGGTGACGAAAAAATTAATTTCTGCCGACATGAGACGGGGGACGGCAATTTGAATTACCCACTTACCGGCGCGTGCCGAACCTGTTTTTCAATTTTCCAGAACAATGTATAGGTATATATATTTTTAATATAATATTTTTTGTATTCTAAGGTGACATCTTCTTTAACACTTCCTTTACGGTGCCAAATTATAACGCGCTGCCAGGTGCAGGACTCCGAGTTACCCATACAAATTCATAACAATATTGCTTTTTAAGCCAAAAATAATAATACGCTCTATCAACAGTTATTAATTATGGTTGATTATACTGCAAAATACATCTTAGGGTTATAAGAACTATTAAATATTAATACGTTAGGATCAAAAATGTTGGCTCAGGTAACCGAGTGTCTGGCACCGTAAGGGGACAGTTAAAATATGTTAATTTCAAAGTTCAGCGTAGTTTTGCTGCTGAGAGCTCCATTTTAGCCTCTCCTTTTTAAGAAGGGGTGAAATAAGGGAGAGAGGGACGCCTGAAAGGGATCACTTATTAATTCGAAATAATTATAACATTATTACGTAAACGGATAAACATTATTATTATTTTTTTAAATTTGCCTGGCTTACAAAATCGAATCAGAAATATGATTTTTTTCTGACCCTCCTACAAAATATTAAAAATATTTTAAAAAGTACCTTTTTAACTTAACTAAAATTTTGTAATCCGCGTAAAAAACATTAAAGTTAGTGTTTATAAAATAATAAACAGACTATTTAAATATCTTTTGAGGATATTCAACAAATTAAAGTATTTTGTAGTACGGTCAGAAAATCATATTTCTGATATGATTTTGATAAATATATTTCTATTTAAAAATATTACGTTTATCGTATTGCTTAATAATATTATTAGTATTTCGAATTAAAGAATAATCCCTCCCTAACGTCCACTATCCCGTAAGCATAAGAATTCAACCATAGTCTTAAATCATTTATTGAAAGTTAAATGTTTAAATAGTACTATTGTATTTACCTATTGCGAGTATCTACGTATTTTACTTTACGTGGAGGAATACATAAACCGATTTTTATCGGTCAACGTTGAAATCCCCAGCATCCCACGTTGTGGCAATTGATCCATGAAAAAAAATTCACGGTTGAAGGTTAAGTGAATTTCTTAAGGAAGTAAAAACTGCGACCAATTGCGTTGACGACTCCGAAATTGGGTGATTTTGCGTCTTATTTTATTGGTGAAAGCGAACGTGAAATTTGTAGTAAGAGCATGGCCTACCTCGCCTTAGACTGCGCATCCATAATCATCTTGTTTCTCCTGTAGCTGGAGTGTGACCTGCCTCCGGATCTTCCAGCCACGAAGTTGCCTCTCAGCTTAACCTTGTCGATACCTCGAATGCGAATCTCGTTGCCCTCGCGGTGGGATACCTCGAGGTACTGAAACAAACGAAAAAAAAACGTTCCAATTTCGTATTTTTAATAGAATAGTAAGAATTGCTGTAAGAAGGGTGTCAGAATAAGACTAAGTTAAAATTGTGGTTATATTAACACTTATATGTTAGAAGTGTTAGAAGGGGATCATATTCCGTTCAGCGTTCATCAAGGATTGGTATTGGGGCCAATTTTATTTATGTTTTAAATTGTTTTAAATACAAATGTGCATAATTATGAAAAAATAGACGTAAATAGATGAATACTACTAAACAATAAGAAGAAAAAAACAGCCCCAGAACTGCTTTTCTTAATGTACGTATATAATAGAGGGCTGAAAATGTATGATAAGTTGCCTGAAAGTGCGAAAAGTTAAGAAAGATTGAGTGCATTTAAAAATAAATGTTTTTTTCTGAAGCAAAAATATCAAATAATGAAAAATGAAAAACGTAGATACACAATATGTCGTCAATATAAGTTGTATCCGTTATTTCGACTTCACAGGAGGAACAAAAGTCGTTTGTTTTTTTAAACTAGTGTAAATTGAAGCTTCGCCCTAATTAGTGATCTCTGTTATATTTTCATGTTCTGAGAAAATCAAATAAAACTGTTTCTTAATAAAATTTGACGATTAAGAGCTGAATAAAAATGAAAAAAATATATTATTCACGAGAATTGTTGTTTAAGCAGATTTAACATTCTGTGCATTAATGATATATGTCACAACATATCCTTCGTCGATGGTCACAGCGAATATCAATAGCATACGAAATATTGTATATGTTTGCAAAGGAGACATGTATATCATTAATGCACTTCATTGTTTGATGTTCTATCCATGTTTATTTCTAAATATCGGTTTGTAAATTTCATAAAACTGCCTATATTCTTGTGAAAGGTTTGAACTCATGTCAATTAAATCATTTTTATTTTGCTTAGCTATCGGCAGCGTATTGTAACAGATGTGTAAAATTAGTGGATTCGGTTATTGACGTCCTCTTCTAATTATCCGAATGTCATAAATCCCCCAAAGTTGCATTGTGTTATGGCTCTTTCTTACTTGACTTACGACTCTAAGACCTTCCGAAGTACACTTCGACCGCATGTATTGAGTAAAGTTCGGTGGGGTTCAAGTTCAGCGTATCCCATCGAGCCTTTTTTTAATTGTATAATACTAATTACAAACAATGAGAACTTGTATCCGCTAAGCCACCGCAAGTAGCTTGTGAGCGAGAGTTTAGCTCAACAATATTATATAATACAACAATAAATAACAGTCATCATATGCATGTTATGATCAAAGTTCAAAAGTTGGAAAAAATGTACAAATGAAAGATATACTCGTATATATATAGTAGAATAATAAATCTTTACCACTAGGCCATGACTACTACAGAAAGAGTTCAATTTAACACGAACATAAAGAAAAACATGTAAACCTAGTCTTTGAAAATCATTATGTAAAAAATGTTACGTGTATCATTAATGGACGCACCTGTTTTGGGAGTTTTTTAAAAGTTTTTTTAATGTTGTGTAAGACTTTCCCGCATTCCCGGGAGTCTTCTTCTGGTTTCTACGCCAGGTTTCTATGTTTAATTTATGTTTTCGACTTGTATTCACCCTTTTTAAATTGGAGAAACTAACATTCAACACAGGGTTGTCGGACATCTTGAATTTACATAAATCATTAATGCAGAGAAGCCAACATTGCAATGCCAATTCAAATTATTTAGAGATTTAAAAAAAAAAACAACTTTTTGGTCAGGACGATAGAGAAATTGATGTAGATCATTATTGCACTCACAACTCGAATAAATCAAAATGTAACATAGATCACTAATGAGGACGAATTTGTATCATACATTTTGGAAGTGCTTTACGTAGGTACGTATTTAATTTTTAATTAATAATTATTTTTATTGAGATTTAAAAACCTCATTATAATATTTAATCATTGAAGAAAATAATATTAAGATAACCTAAATGAAAGATGAAACCGGACAAAGGGACAGAAACTAAAAAGATTTCAGTCTCATCTGGGACTCGAACCCAGGTCCTCTGCCTATCCGGGGCAACGCTCAACCGGCTTAGCTAATGAGACCAGTTCAATTTGTGTCATCTTCATCGATATCATATCTCAAATTCAAGATTTGTGAATATTATTTTCCATTTTTAATCTCATATTATTGGCAGCTATTTTTATATGTACAAAGTTCTACCCGAACTCAATTGCAAACTTAAACAGTGTCTCGGATTATTCTTTCATTTAGGTTATGTTAATATAATTTTCTTCAATGATTACGTATTTTTTTTTACTAATTTAGGTGGCTATATTGGTTTATATGCCACGTAATATGGAACTAGTCCAATAAATAATTCCAACCGTAAGAAAAAATAGGTTGCAAACGAAACATTTATCAAATACCCTAGAAATGCCATTAAGTGTGTCACGCGTGGGAAAATGTGAAAGGAAATTGATACATTACATTGAATCGAAGAAGTGTCAATTTGCTTTGAAATATGGAGTAGGTACGTAAGTGACTACGTAAGGTTCAACATGGACATATCATAATAGAAAACAAACGAGTCAATTTGGGAGTGTCAGAAAATTGGTTAACTTATCCTGCTCAACTGTAGAGTCGTAACATACATAATATTACACATAATAAAAAAAAACTTAACCTCTGTTTCTGAATATCTAAAAACTCTTTTTATTACAAATTTTCGAATTACTATTTTATTTTTATTTAAAGACATACAACAATATTGCATAGTTAAGGTGATTGATCTACATAGAGACAGAGAGCAACGCTATGTAAATTTGTCTTAGCATTCACAAGAAATATATATATATATATATTATTTACTGTAAAATAAAATAAACGATATACGTACATCAGATGAAAGAGAGAGAAGCAAATTTAGAAATAGGGGGGAGAAAGAAGAGAAATACGAAGTATAAAGACAAAATTAAAAGTGGTGATTATATGAAATACAATATACATATTATATTTCACCACTAAGGGGCGATTTCACTATATATCAGTTAACTGTTCGTTAAATATCAATCATATGAATAAATCGGTAACCGTTTCACCACAAATAATATGGTCCCAAGAAGTTATTGATGAGCTAGCTTGGCAATATCGGTGTTTTCAAAACAATCATCCCGTCCGCTGTATCGCCTGTCTATTGTTTCTATGGAATCACAAACGTGCAAACGTCAAACATGCCCCCGCAAAAACCACATGGTTACTGGTGTGAACCATATCCACCTCCCGAATTGAAAGACGAATATGATGCGAATAAGTACAAATATTCCGTGATATATTTTTAGGGCGTATATTAAAATCACGGTAAATATGCCGAGGATACATACCTTGTACAGATTTTGACTTTGATTTGGTCGTGGATTATATTCACGGCATTCTTCGTGAGGCAAAATCGCGATCTGAAGTCAACGCCGTCCAATACCTCAAAAAAAATTAGCACGAGCTCTGAGAACTCATGGTCTTCGCATTTCCGCCCTGTCGCGTGCTTCTGCATCTTCAATTATGCCAAAATCATCGATAAAATTCAAAATAAACTCTATAATCGGCTCACTTCACCAGCAGGTGTCAGAATGTTTTGATGTTTTGATGTTTTGATGTTTTGACGCTTGACTCCATCTTTAAATCCAATAAAAAGCCGCTATCTGTCGGTATGTCGGACTTTTTTATGGCATATAGCGTTATTGAGAGTATGTGAAATGCAAATATATTTCTATTCTACAAATAGCACTTATTGATAACTTATTGAGATGTGGTGAAATAGACCCTAAGTTAGTTATCGTATCATCATATTAACAATAAATATGTTTAAAATATACGAGGCTTCAAAGAAGTTACTTATTTCTTAATATTAACTCATAATAACAAAACAGAGAGCAACACCGGAGACAAAAACGAAGAATAAATAAAGAAGACATATCAATAGCATAAAAATAACACACGCGTCATTTGTAAATGAAAAAGCTTGCACGCAATATTTGATGCGAGTCATAAATCATGTCCATTGAAAGTACCTTCACAGTTATTACGAGCTCGCTCCCTCAGTCTGACTGACCAATGATCAACATCCTACCCGCAACACGAAGGGTTGCATCTCCCCCTTTCTCATAAACGACGCGTATAATAGATGGAATGGTTACAACGGAGCTCTCGGTAGAAGATACCCATAACGATTTGGCACAGTGGCCTCTGCCGGCGAGAAATATTATGAACAGTGAAAATACGAAATAGTATTTATTTGGTAATTTGTCAGAATGATAGATCAGCATTTTAGCGCAATGTTAGAGAAGTTAACAATAAAAAGTTCCGGGTTCAAGTGCTGACTAACGTCTTATTTAATTGTTATTTGTGCGTGATACTTTTAATATTGCCATGATGAGAGGCTACAGTGAGATTGTCTCCTTCAATGGAATTACATTTTTTTTTATTTAATTTTACAAGAGAAAAAACACAATTAAAAAAATCCCAATAAACTATTTTTTGTAGTTTGCCTAACGGGAGCTTGTTATTTAAAACATAAAATTAGAGTGCATCATATTAGTTAGAGCATGCCGAGGACAGAACTTTTTGAAAATAACGAATAATGCCGAAGATGAAAGCCGTCAAAATGTTAATAATCTGACGTCACGAATCAAACGTTCCACTCCATAACGTGGTGAAACTTTAAAATTATTTTTCTGTATGCATAAACACTTGCATACCTTGACTTAAACTTATCCGCGGCAAACTGATAAAAATACCAAAAGTCGATCCAGTATTGAGATAAACTTAAGTTAGGTAGAGTTAATACTACGTTAAAAACGCAGGTTCTCCTAGTGACACAGACTAGTAACATAATCTTTTTATAACATTAAGATTGTATAGATGATCTATATATATATATAAAAATCAAAGTTTGTTTGTCCTCGATGTTCTCGAAAATCACTGGACTGGTTTCGCTGAAAATAGCAGTTTGTTTTTATTAGTGCCGGAAAGGTTTAGAAAGTAGTTTAAATGAAATTCAATATGTAAAACTGTTGCTATAAAGTTTCAAATTAGTATGAAAAACATTGAATCCGCCATGTTTTATTTAGGTTAGCCCATAGATATAACACTCTGGTTAGCCACAGAATGCATATTCAAAAGAAGAAGGATTTTTGGGTAGAATATTTTCAAAATGGAGAACACGAGTAAGTACCTACTTAAGAACTTTATGATTTAGATATATTTTGAAAAATAAACGTTTGGAATGAAATAAAATATTCAAATAAATGTTTCTTTATTTGGAGATGGTTACTTTCGCTGTCAAATTAATTATGGCACCCTAATGACAAGCAAGAATTCACAACGTCAGTTCATAACTTTATTCCAAATCCGGAACAAGGTCGGGTACACATCAGCTAGTAAATACATAAAAAAATATTTTGCGTATCTACCTTTTTGTAACTCAAGCATAGCACTGCACAGTGAATACTGTAATGAATTGTGTACTCACCTATAACTGGAATCATCACCATAACCATATTGAAAATATATAATTACTGTAATAATTTATTACGTTGAAGGGTAAAAACACTTTTTTTTTTAAATTATTAAAAATTCCAATGCCGTATAATAACTCGGTTCAAAAAATTAATACTAGAAGACAACTCCATGTTTATAACAAACTATCATTCCATTTCCCCACAGGGATGGGCTAGAGGATAGACCGCCACACAACTCTCCTGGAACACTCCTTGCATATACACATTCATACATTGACTCATCCACAGGGGCGGTTTTCTCTAAAGTGCGTTTGTGCATAGAACTTAAATTTAAAAAAAAATAAGACCAACCTGTAGTATTATTAAATATTATTGTTTCACCACACTTTAAACAGCGCACCATTCAAATTCCGTGCAAAAAAAATACACCCGTTATAATACTGTCCGAGAGCGAGTTCGAAACAAATCCCACATATGCGTTATGAATTTAGCGACTACGGGACTTTCCGTCCTAAAAAATAGTTCATACATAACATACTAGTGGCGCTTCAGTGGCAAACCGTACAAGCGTGCAAAGATTGGGAATCTGCTAGGTGACCGTGCGCGCAGCAACTAAGAGATATGATGAACACCAAATTTGTATGGAATAGTATTTTGCAAGAATCAATAGCTTTTATCTGTGATTATCGTGTGTTATATTGTTAATAAGTTAATTATTGTAGATGTTTCTTTTTTAATTTAAAAATGAACAGTTTCTTGCGTAAATTACGATGTTCGTATTTAAAACTATTTTTGTAACCTACAAGATTATATTTCTTAGCCACATAAGTTTTAATGAATCGAGTTGTATGTTGTTACTGGGTCGCTAAACATGTATAACAATGATAATAATAATAATAATGTTTTATTATCTTCTTTTTATATAACAAAATAACAAATAATGATATCCTCACTGGGATTTTCCGTGCTGAGGATTTCATTTACAAAATATTAAATTACATTATATTTAATATGACATGAAATTCCTTTAGATCTAGGTAAAAATATACAAATATATGGAATAGAGCAACCTGTGTGAGGAAATTTCATTATCGATTTTTTAAATCTCCGATTGGACTCCCGGTAAGATAGGCCATGAACCGCCACTGCTCATGCGTACTATTCTGCTGAACCGACTCTTTAAATGACAAAACTAAAATTTTGTAGGTATGTTAAACGAGTACACGTGATTAATAATAGTGGCGTATTAATATTTAAAGGGGTTCATATGTAAATTGATTTATTTTTTCTTCTTGGGTTATTTTAGCATTGGAATGCAGCTTTCTTATTATTTTACCCCGGTCAGGATTTGAAACCACAATTTCTAGATTCGGGTGGAAGAAACAAACCGCTCTGATGTCATAACTATCAATAATGACGCTGTCATAACTCAATGAACGGACGTATTCCTAGAAAGCCAATAATATCAATCACTACCATTTAACAGATGTCGACGTTTTGAAAATTGATTTGACGCATTGCAGCGTATCGAGGGGGACACCCGTAATTTATATCGACCACACGTCATCTCCATAGGCGATATATCATCCGGGTATATTGCAATACACTTCCGGGTCACGGCGGGCAGTAGGCACCCGGAAGCCCGGCTTTTCCGGGCGGAACGGTGGCAGCTTGTCAAGGGGTAACTTGGCACTGAGACATTCTGTCACTTGTCGCATGGTGTGTCATATTATTAACTGATGCTCTGTGAACTGTATCGTGAGATGAACGAAGGGTAGTTGAAATAAGTTAAGGATATTTTGTTACTACATAGGTAGATATGGTGATGGGAGTCTGGGGTTGGGGTTGACGAACGAAACCGTCACGGAGGTCGTACAACATGATACATTTTATTTTATTTATTTATTTACTCTTCGTAATAATCGTGATAGATATGTATTGTACCTTTCTTATGATAATATCCCAGACGACTCCCAACTGCTGCCTACTGTCCGAAACCAGTTGGGCTATGGCGCCCCAATTGGGATATGTTGTAAAGCTGAAGAAAAGCACATGGGGAAGAGAAATTTAGAAAACGTCTATTTAGATCTGGTCACCAAATACGGCTAAAGCCAATTAAAGCTACAATTTGATTTAAATACTTATATATATCCAAGTATCCAATCCGTACAGGAAAATAGACAAAAGTGACAATGAAACTCTCAAATTTGAGTCAAGGTCTCCGGGTAACTGACAAATTTCGTTGTTTTAACAAAGGCATCTCAAGGCGAGCCATTCATTCTATTAAAAAAACACCTTCCCTATTATTTCCTTACCTATAAGTTCCAAGTCACAAAACTCCTTCACTAAGATGCGACTTGACCACGGAGTCGAATTTCAGTAAAAAAAAAAAAAAAAATCCATCGACTTGAAAGGGTGTCCGCTGTCATCAATTGCCCGCAGAGTTTTACAGTTGGGTTAACTTTTCTCATCAATATTGGGAACATGGGTCGCCAACACTATTTCACCGGTGAAGGGAAACATGAAAGTAATAATACAATTTTATAAAAGTGTAGATTTTATTGCGTTTACTGGATTTTTGAAGAAAATTTATAGGTTAATTGACTCCATGGGTACTCGCTAAAGCATTTTCGATATCCGTTTGGAAAATTTTGCATTAAAAAAAGAACCAAATTCTGTTTCAATAATTTGTAATAATAAGTGTCAACGATAGTGGAATAAATCCATGAGATTCCATCTTTGTTCAATGTGAAACAAAAAAACTTGCCCCAAAAAAAAACACGCATTTTACGATATTTTGTAATACCGTGAAATGTACGTACACAGCAGGTTTAAACAAAAGATTATACGATTTATTAGATTATACTCTATATTATTAATCTATTTATATTAGATTATACTGGTACGTTTTATTTATTGTTTACATTTCCTATTTTTACAAGTCGTCATACTTCACAATTTTTACAATTTTTTATACTTCATATTTTATTTTTTATACTTTATACTTTATACTTTATACTTTATACTTTTTATACTTCATACTTTTATACTTCATATTTTAGTGTATACCTTTAATTCTTTAAACTCTTATACTTTATACTTTTTTATATTTTATACGTCTTATATATTATATTTTATACTTTTTACGATCTATACGTTTTTATACTAACTATACGGAACTGCTTTAATTTTCAAACTTTTTAATTGTTTTTTTTAACTTATGTTATAAACTTTATTTTTTTTTTTGTTATTGTTGCTGTATTTACACTTTTCACACCTGCATGTTAAAGGCAGATGTTATATCTCTTACATCAACAATATTTTATTAGATATTTTTCTCTGATCCCGTACAAATATTTGCAATTGACAGAAACTACTAAAATTATGGCATCGTCCGATGAAAATGTATTATAAAATTTAAAAATTTCAGTATTCAGAATGTTCTAATTAATATGATATTGTAAATAGCATGAAATTCCGCTGGAAGAGACAACCTCATTTCGTAAGGTTGATGAGAGCGAGGGATGGGGAGAAGAAGGGTGAGAGGACGGTTAGGAATTCCCTAATTACTCAGATCTAAACTAAACTTACCTGAAACGAATCTTCGATTATTAATAATTAAGGTTTCTCACAAGGACGATAAAGAAAGTACCTTTCATACGATGTGATGCGAAAATCTGATCCAAACAATCGGTTGAACTTTTTGTTCTCCTAATTATTGTGGCTAAATCGTAGGTGCTCAACAATAAAACAAGAAAAATATAAAACTCTCGGGGAGATTGCCAAGTCATTTTAAAGCTTTGGATCAATTCACGAGCGCAATTTCAAATGGACGCAAAGGAATAAATACAAATATTATATTCTAATCATAACTGTAGATCGCCACCCCACCATTGAGTCCAAAATCCACCATAATGATGTGAAATATTCGAGTGGAAGATTGTACTCTGGGTACTTGTACAGTGGCGGTCAGAACCGTCGTGAATCACACTACACGTCACGGCCAGCTATTGCCGACACGGATACTGGCCAACGGCTACTACCTAGTCGTGTGTACCCCCGGCACTGTGAGCGGTACAGCACCGGTCATAACATCGGCTGGTACACTTTGGATCTGGGCTTAATGAATGCCTAATATTTTGATTGATACATAAAACGAGATATCAATAATAACATGTTGTGGATACATGATATTATAATATCTATCTACTAATCCGTGAAGTGGTGCGTCGGCAAGAGACGCGATAAATAACGAAACACCTGTTTACAATAATTGGGCGTCATTCAACCGAATGAAGTTTTACAAAGTGAACAAAAAACTGAATAGAAGAATTTATGTATGAAGGAAAAAGAGGGGATTGTTTATGTAATTGGCAGCGTGTTTTTGGATTGAGGACGTCCGAAAAATGTCAGAATAAATGGTGTTTTCCATTGTTAATAAGGGTTTTACGATAATGGACAAAGTACGACAGCAAAGTGTCGAGCACGGAGTAATTTATTGTATTTATCAATCATTTATTTATATGTTGCAACAATTATAAGAGCATCGCATAAGAGCTATTGTTTAATTATTATTTTTTTATACATATTATCTTTGTACTCATCTACAATCCAAAAACTTGTTCCTCTTTTTTTCTTTCTATGTATCATATACTATATTATGTATTATGCAATTTCATACATTTTTACATCATCCGAAATATAAAAACACAATTTTTTTTTTCACAATGTCATGCACTCATATTATAAGAGTATTATAGTATGCACTTGTGTATTATGTATCATGTAGATCAGGCTATGACTATTTTTATTAAAAAAAGTAGTATCTACAAATTAAAAACTTTTCCCTTTGTAACTTCTCTGTGGCATGCACTTATACATTATTATACTTTCATATATATTATAAATATGTTACACTTATATACCAACTATGCATCATGTTATTTTTTTTAAGTTCTGTACACATAAACATTTTAATGTTAAAATATGTAAAAGCCCTTTGGGGCGTTAATGAATAAATAAATAAATTTAAAAAAAAATTCAAAATTTCAAAACGAAATAATTATTTTGCTACAATAAATAAAATTGCATACAAATACAATTTTGTAAATATGTACAAAATTGGCGAGTTCTAAAATCGTTCGACAAAGTGAAAGTATTGATAAAAGAACAATTCTGAAAAATAAAACACAGTTTAAAGCGCCCAAGAGGCGGTCAATTGGTTCAGACAGTCCGCACGACGCACAACACACATTCCCACCTAGCGAATAAATAAGTAAGCCATCAAAAAGGCAAAGGAAAGTGCATGAAACCATTTGAAATCATAATAATATATTTGGACGTTTATAATAAGGAATGCCAATGAAAAATATAATGGCTTTAAAAAAATATTCATATAGATCAGCAAACTTCGACTCTGAATATATACATTCTATCATACAAGTGTACCTAAATCGTTACTTAAGTGATTTTAAAAACTATCCCATCAAAATACTTTATTCTGTTGGTACCAATACATTCTCGACATCTGACTTCACAGGCCTTATCCGCGCGTGTTCTGGTTTTGGATTTGGATGGAAATTTTTATTTTCCGATTTTGTTTTGTATTTTAAATGCGTATGGAATATAAAATGATGTACGATAATGCTCATCCTTGTTTTGACATTTTAAATGTTAACCTCAAAACAAACTGGCCATAGATTTCTTGCGTTTTAGGGGGCTTTGAAAAATTGGAACTTATTTTAACTACGAAAACCAACTTCTTAAAAAATAAAAATAATATTGGTATTTAAGTCTGAACATCATTCTTGATAAAAAAAATAGACTGGAGTTTTTTATAGTGTGCAACTATTGCTTGCTACTTGTTCGCACTTGTCTGGTTCATTGGTCGCGCCAGGACGAAGTTGATGACAACTAATGATATTGACCGTTTCAGGGGCGCTGGTGAGAAAAAAGAGCCGTAAAAAATTCATTTTTTCTACAAAAGCTTCGAGAAGGTTTCGTTCTTAGAACTGCCAAAGAATTTAAGAATGTAAACACGATGAAAACGTATACTCGTACACCCTCATGGCCTATGCTTCTTTTTCCACTTTCAGTCTTTACTGTATTCGTGTACAATTTATTATGTTGTCCTGTATAGTGTCCGTGTACTTGTGATGTTTTTTTATAAATGCTATGTTCGTGTGTATAAGTCCATTTTGTATTTTGTGGATAAATAGACATATATTATATTCGTACAGTTTTCTGATTTTCAGCAAGTTCATTTCTTGGAATAGCTTTTTTGTGGGGGTGTCTGGGTTATAATTGAAAAGTTTTTTTTTATAACTTTTTCTATGTTATTTCTAATTCGTTCAAGTATGTAATGTATGGGTTTCCCCATATTTCTATTAGGTAATTTATTCTAAACCGTTAAGACTCGGTCTCAACTAAACTCTGAAGACGTTTGTAGTTCGCAACTCGAATAGGCACCTAATAGGCATACCGGAATAAATTTATCTGTAAACGTCTCTCGACTCAACTTAAAACGCACTTATTGCGTATCACATATTTATTACACCTTAAAATCTCAATTTAACCTCTAACTCATACCCTCACCGCCGACGCTCTAAAAGTCACACACAGTAGCTTATCTGACACGATTGTCTCCGTATAATACATTTTAGTCCGATTAGATCACCCCCGCTCTACACCACACCCCTACATGTCGTTACTTTGAAGGTTCGTTTGAAGTTACATTACTTAGCCCGCCCCTTGACAGTCCGGTAAAGAATGAACATATCACGAGCCGCAGCAGACTGAGCAGATTTTTAAGATTTGAATAATGCCCTCAATTGCACGCAAAAGAAATTAATTTAGAGTAAAGGTAATCAAGTATTGGAAAAGGTCTTCTCATATTTTCGATTATTTCTCTGCACACATGTCCCACAAATACCTTACGGAAATGGTCTTAAAACAGAAATTTATATAATGAATAAACATTTTTTTTTTTCAATTTAAGGCTGCTTTAAAAAGTTAGAAGAGCAAACAAAAACGATTCTTTAACAACTTTCATTAATTAACTTAACATTAATTGATGCAATGACTGAAAGTAAATGCAGATTTTTGCAATCGGGTATTCGAATATAATCCGACAGACAGATATACATACGCAAACAATGAATTTGCACGACCGGTAAAAAACAAACAGGGTTGTATACAATTATTTTGATCAAACGCAAATATTTACAAGGGAAATTATATTATCCCCAAAAAAACAATTCACGTTTCACCCTTGCGTTTGATTCCGAGGCTAAAACCCCACAAGGGTCCTTGTATTCCTCCTTCAAACCGAAGCCTACATACCATCACATACTCGAAAGCTCCCAGTTAGGGGAAGATTTGGAGAGAAGGTTCTAATTGATCGTGAATTAGACTTAGAAGGGATGAAACGACGTCTGTCGGTTTTAATTGGAAGAGACAAACAGCTGATATCAATTTAATAGAAAAAGGTTTTTCTTATGGATCCGACTAAGTTGGCACTTAGGCCCCAGAGACCTGACCTAATTGTAGATAAGGGAATGTCTGTGCCTTTGATTTAATTATTATACTATCTAATTGATTCCTTTTAATCAAGGGTGCACATTTTCCAACAACTTTTTACCCGCAAATTATAATAAAGAATACCATTTAAGGTTCTTATATAAATGGATACCCAGAAGAACACTGTATGCTTAATCGCATTTAACTAAACAACTGTAAGGCAGAAATGTTTTTATGATAGGAAGTAGCAAAACACTTGACGTCATGAAATATACAAAACATTTTCCGTCTGGAATTTCGAAGACAATGAAACTATTTTAATTTTGAATTAATAATTATTTTTTATTGAGATTTAAAAACTTCATTTTAATAATAAGGGGATTAAAAATGGAAAATAATATTTACAAATCTTAAATTTGAGATACGATATCGATGAAGATGACATAAATTGAACTGGTATCATTAGCTAAGTTGGTTAAGCTGTAGCTCCGGATAGGCAGAGGTCCTGGGTTCGAGTCCCAGATGCGACTGAAATCATTTTATTTTCTGTCGTTTTTTTCCGTTTTCATGTTTCATTTGGGTTATGTTAATATTATTTTCTGCAATGATTGAAACTATTTTTAGCTCGCGGCGTCATTTACAGAGCTTTGATATATTCATTTAACCTATTGCCACGTTTTTTTTTTAAATATTTCAATTGTGCAATAAGAAAAAGGCTAATGAATCTCGGGCGAAATCTGGTAGATACACAAAAACGTTATCGCAACTACCTTCTGTTCTCAACGTCATTTCCATCAGGGTCTAGAATACAAGACGTCATATTATCGTCTGTTAAAACATCTAATTGATTTAAAAATACTTCAATCTCAATCAAATCATAAAATTCCACGGCTTCCCAACGTCTTGAAAGCTGAAACAATCCCAAAGTTGCATTGAACCACCCGGCTCGGGGGTTGCAGCGCAAACTGTTTGAGCAAACTTGACGAAACTCCTCACAAAAGTGTGTAGGGCTGCCAACTACAGGCAACCAGTGGCGCACCCAGATTTTTTTTCTTGAAGGGGTTAGTTGAATTTGGCGTAGTTCCTATCTCTTATGTCTACTTTGCATGTAGTGCAAAGGACAGGGTAGTAAATAAATCACTGTCCTAAGAAAAGCGATAACTGCTATCCGAACAATTATATAAGCAATTTAGTTTGTACTCAATTTGTTTTGTAATCAAACTTTATTCACAGCTTGACAATAGCCTCTACTTAATTGCAATGATGCGTGCGCAGCGGTGGCGGGGATACTTAACTAAAAAAAAATCTAATCAAGTCTTACTGAATCGATACTCAGCGTAACTTACTACTTAACGTACTATTCAAACGCGATCAGTGACTTTAACGAAACGATTTAGTTACTTCTTAACACTGTCCTCGTTACTGTCTACGTGTGATTGGGCTATTATATCTGATGTATATTTTCAAGAAGAATGTGTTGTTTCTTAGGGGTATTAAAGAAATTAGAAAAGGGTATATCTTTTCATTTAAGTCAATACGATTTTTCAAATCGCCAAATTCAAACAATGTATTGCATAATTAACGTATAATACTATTATTATGTGAGATCGGACACCTTTTCTTGTGGTGCTTGTTAAGAGAAAAACGTAAAAATATACCTGACACACAAATTAAATTGTTCAGTTCAATATGTTTCGTCAGCAATAATTGAAAAACATTTAGCCGAGTTAATATTTTTGAACAATTGGTTCAAAATTGGGTTGTTGCATTCATTTATAATATTTTTTTGAAAGGTTTAAAATGGTCAGTGAGGTGAATAAAAACCACTGCAAGCATTATGTACACGTATCGAACGCTTCTTCTTGAAAAAATTTCTACACATTTTTCTTTTTTGGACGGCGGGCAGCCGGGCCCTTCCCTGGGTGCGCCACTGCAGACAACAAACTCCCCATACTCACTTGCCATCGCCTTGGAGAGGGAAGGGAGTTAGGATTAACCAGCAGTACAGTATCAAATATATCTAGCCGTTGGAAATAACAGGTAGATGCCGTCAACGCCCAACGCCATTCCCTATTAAACTATGTACAATATCAAATAACATACAAAAATAATTCAACGCAGTCCTTGACCATGTATATTTTAACAGTCTTGGCGCTTAATAAGTAAAAAGCTGTAATAGCTACACTTCGTGAATGATATCAAAAAACGCCATTTCGTTAAGAACCTTAATGACAGACGTCTTTGTGGATATTCCTATCCGATAAGTAGGGTCTAGCGTTAAGCGATTATGCCGATGGCAAGTAAAATTGTCGACTCATTGGCTCCTTGTCTTTTGTCGTTATAACAGTCCCAACGCTGGGCCATGGCCGTAACGTCCCAATAGTTGGAATCTTCTAACGTTGGAATTCCCTAGTGTGAGTTATTTAATACTTTTGGTAGTATTCGCGTCAACGTCGGAGTTATTTTTAACAGTTGACAATCGCCAACGATAGCGGCGTTGGCCTTTTTTTTAGTTGTCGTCAACACCCAGCACTAATATCCAGTTGTGACATCCAATACAGCCGGGGAACGGGGCCCCGGCGCGGTAATGAAGTTGGCTACTCCTCCAGCCCCTACAGTCTGCGTACAGACTACAGACTGTATTTATTGTCCCGAGGATGGATTCTCTATTTAGTTGTTAGTGAATAAATTGAGATAGATAAAATATTGAACAAAAGCTGCCTCTGGAAGTCCATAATATAACCGTTTTCAAATGCGACATGGTATAACGCTGGAATATTATTAGTCAATTTGTTTATATCTCACACCACACGAAATACGAATAACTTCCTGTGCTTCACTGTACATCTTAATAATAATAATAATAATAACATTAGGATGGTTTGTACAGCGTTGCTCTTGTAAAAAAACACCTCAGGAGAGCTTTTATAGAATTAAAACTACTATACATAAATATTAAACTATTTTGTTAAAATCTTGTTTTTGCCGATATCACGAAAAGACCTGTTTTTTTTTATTCAATTTATTTTGTTTGGATTGTATTTTCACAATGTTTTGTTATTTTTATTATTTATGTGTAAGAGAGACGGGTGACATACTGGCGCACGCGCAGACGGCAAATAAAATTGAAGGTTGCGGATGGCCATAGATAGGTTTGTTTATAAAGAAGCTTAATATTAACTAATCTCAGTCAAACATGAAACATAAAAAGACACAGAAAATAAGAAAGAAACGGTCGCAAACCGGGACTCGAACATAGATCCTCTAGTCTTACCGGGACTGATGTCTCTACCAATTGAGCTATTCAGACCTTTAGACCTTTTAAGATTTTTATTGATCTCATATCTCAATTTAACAACTGATTAATTCATTCTTATAATTTCTTCAAAAGATTTATCAATTAATTCTTAGATTGAGGATACAAAAATCTGGGTTCGGGTAATAGATGCAACCATTTCCTTTTTATTCTTTGTCTTTTTCTGTTTCTTGTTTCATTGAGATTTGTTATTTTGTTAATATTGACTTCATCAATTATTAAATATTATAATGGGGTACATAAACTTCAATAAGTTATTCCATTATTTTTAATATAGTTGGCCCCGAAACGGTGATTGTAATAAGTGTCTAAGGGCGTTTAACGAAGACTTCAAGTTTTTCTTTGATAAAAAAAACAAGTGACTAAACGCACATTCAATAGGTAAAATACAATAAGATTTATTGTTCACACATAAGTGAGAACATGTGTAAAAACACAGTATAAATAAATAAAAGGTTAAAAACAGTAGGTAACTTATGTACCCTGATATCATTAAACTAGTCATTTGTATTTGTAGCCTATCAGTAATATGTTTTTTTTTTAATAATTGTCGGTTCTATTACAGCATTAAGATTTTGTTCAGGGGGTTGAAATAATGATATAAACTGAGATTTTGCTTGTGCACATTACAGGTAGCGTGATAGATATAAATTAATTTACCATGCATTATTTTTCTCGTCAATATTTGGCAAACGTTTAAACCTAATTGAACTGTAAACAAGGGAATATTCAGGGAATTGGTAAAAAAATATTATTTCGATTAAAAATATCGAAGTCTCGCAGAAAAGGGTACTTAAACAATAAAATGTAGATACAGAATTCCCTCGGGACAAATAATCCCGATATCGATACCCCCGGCCTTAGCAATAATTGTCTTTCCAATTAGTAACCCTGTATGTGCGCGGTACGTTCATGCTATGTGCTGCGTCAGATGAAATTCTGTTTTCAAATTCAAATAAAGAATTTACGACTGTAATACTGTAATTAAAAGAGTGAGCTCTGAACCAAGTTCGTTTTTGGATTGTCGAATACAGTCAATATAACTTTTTTTTTACAATATTTCCCATGTAACTAAATTGCCAGAATCTTTTTAAAATACATTTTCATGGGTAAATAACAAAGAGAGATTAAACGTTCATAAATGGGGTCCAATTCTAAATGTTGCCAACTGGTTCTTATGACATCAGAACTCGTCGGAATCGTTAAGATAAGACGGTTGCATTATGTTTGAAGATTGATTTGTTACTTTAATTGTACGAATACATACCCAAAATATACAGCAATAAAAACTTACATAGTATTCAGAATCAATATTTATTGTTCCATTGAATATATTTTTAAAAAAATCAATTGAATTGGATTTCTTTATTTAGTGCGAGATCTAAACGTTTTTTTTTATGAGAATTGACGTAGCTTTTCTCTTTTCGTAAAAGGTCGTACTTCGTTAACATAAGATTCCTTCAGATTTCGACTATTGAATCCAAAATCAACTGTATTTATTTGAATGCAGAGTTGATAGTTGTATGTGAAGGAATTTTCTTAAAAATTATAAATCGTACATTCTGTTTCGTTAAAAATATCAAAGCAGTCGATATTGTAAACATGTACATGTTTATTTACAAAAATGGCAAATGAAAAAAAAATGTGTTGAGAATTTTCAGCTAACGGGGCAATTCAATACTTCAAATAATATTAACATTCTATAACGTAAAACATAATCACTCTTCACAAAAGTACAGTTTGACCTTTTTTAATGTATAGTAGATAAAAAAATTAGGGCGCTGCGATCGTTTACAATGTTTTAAATGGTATCACCGAGATGGTAGTATTATAGTGCCCCGAAGAAGCTACGGCAGTAGCGAAACCCGGTTGGCAAAAGTATATAACGAATAAAAGTGATATGTAAACAAAGTTTTTGTTTTATTTTTTAAATCATAATGTCACATAACCAAGTTACCGCTTCATATGAAAATATACAATTTAATATATCCGCAAGGTATCAGCATAACATTAAGCAAATCCCGCAATTCAACACTAAGCATACGCAAAACACCTACCTATTATATAGGAATTACTTTTTTTAACAATCTTCCTTCTAATCTTAAAATTATAGAAAATGTCCATGAATTCCAACATAGATTAAAAAATTACCTCAAACCACTGTAACAGTCTTTTATTTTTTTTTATTTATTATTAGATTTTTGTCTTTTACTTTTTCCACAAACCTTGCGTTTCTTTTCTTTAATACTATTACTATTGATAAATTACTAAATTTACACAACAAATTCATATTTTCCTACTATTGTACAACAATATTTTAAGTTATGATCTGATTTTTTTACCAATAATCTCTCACCAAACACAAGAACCATGTTTCTTTATGGTGGGGAACAGATATATTATATTTTTTTGTTACATTACATGAATCATGTTTTATTTATATACTTACTGTAAAAAAAAAATATATATATATATATCGAATTAAATAAATAATCTTGTTAGGCTACAAGAAGTTTGCACTCGGAATGAACTATTCCTCAACATCGAAAAATGTCAAACAATAACTTTTGTCCGAATCAAAAATCCCATTATGTATCAATATAGCATCAATAACATTTATCTAAGAAGATTTAAGCATATTAAGGACTTTGGTATAATCTTCGACAGTAAACTAACTTTTGTTCCTCATATAAAAGAAATAACTAATAAGGCCATGAAATGTTTGGGATTTATTTTGAGGACTGTAAACGATTTTAAATTTATAAATTCCTTTAAATTACTATTTACTGGGTTGGTGAGAAGCAATCTTGAGTATAATTCAACAATCTGGGCTCAATTTCATAAGATCCACATACTGAAAATTGAGAGAGTGCAGCATAAATTTCTAAGATATATTAATTATAAGTTAAGTATCAAAATCGAAGATCTTAATCATACTTTTAAATGGACTTACTCAACTTAACCGACGTATCAGTAAGGCGCACAGTGAGCGATTTACTGTGTCTTTTCAAAATAGCGAATAGCAGATTGGACGCCCTGTATTTAACGAACCTTATTACCTTGCATGTACCTACCCGTAATGTATGACAAACGGCTCTGTATAATGTCCTCATGTCTGCAAATAACTCTTTCCAAAATTCTCCCATTCAAGACTGCACAGACTTGGTAATTAGTATTTTTCTATTGATGTTTACCGTTACGACACTGTGTAAAATCTAAAAAATTGTTCATTCGAATGTGTTCAATAAACACATCAAGTTTAGGAAAGTGCATCTTCCTAAATTGCATTTATTACTTATGCTTTGTTCTGTAAATCACCCAATAATTTTGTGGATAATTTTTAGTACCATATCATTTTTATTTTTTAAAATTAATTTAAGACATTTTACAAAATATGAGGCAAAAAGTCCCGATAAATTACTTTTTAGTAGTTTGACTAACGGAAGCTTGTCATTTAAAACCTTATACTAAATTTACAGTACATTTTGAAACATTTATTCCTACCGAGGTGATCAATTCGATATACGTATTATTTTATATAACTTATTTTTTTCTTAAATTTTAATGAGAACTCATGTAGTGCCTGTATGTTAGTAATATAGGTAATTTACTGTTATCAATGAATTTTCTTTTCTTCATTCCTATTGTTCAAACATTAAGATATCTTTGTAAAACTTTATGTAAAGGCTCTATGGTCGTTAAAAAAAATTAAAAAATAAATTTGAAACGCGTTTGATCTCCAAGTTACCGAAATAATTATTTATCTTAGAAACCTGTTCAAATTACATATAAGTAATTCTAACTTGCCAAATGAGCGATTATAGTTTTAATTGGATAGAAAATTTCCACGAAAACAGAATGGAGGCCTGTTCATTAGATCGTGTGTAATTGAATTTATAAGAACCCGGCGGTTGGTACGAGAGTATTATATATTATTTGTACTGACATATCTAAAATGATAGAAATGCGGATTCTGAGAAAACAACCCTTTGAAACGGCCTAGTACATCGAATCTTCATACGTTTATTTGTTGGAGCAAATAGTTTTGAAAAGCTTAGTTACTAACGTGTATTTTATGTGTCACTGCTTTGACGACACATATTTTAATTAAATTTGTTTAAAACTTTAATGTCACTGAGAACTCCATTATGAGCTCTCTTTCCGTTACATGCGTCGTTTATGAAAAATATGGAGAATATACAACAAATTTATCAGCGGTAAGTATGCATACATCATAAAATATTCAATTAATAATATAAATACTTGCATAAACTCAATTTTTTTCAATAAACTTATAAAATAATTAACTTAAGAATTATAAAAGGGCAATGAGTGGAGAAATGGGATGAGTTAAGGAAATTGATTGAGACCGATGAAACCTAAGCATCAAGCTGGTGGAAACAAAAACCGCCTTTCGGGAAATTCATTCAAAAGCGCGATTGCAAAAAGTATGAACAAAAGTGCGAATGATTTGGTGGGCGGGATTTCAGGGGGTGTTTGATCACTTGATATAGAATAGGTACATTGCAAAATGTTGTAAATTTTACAAAATAAGCAGGAAATATAATGTTTATAAGATATCATAGAAATTTATATGAAAATTTAAAAAAATATCTAATTTCAGGAATTCATTCAGGAGAATACGCCATATTGTTTGGTCCATCGTGGTTTCATTGTTCAACAAAAAAATGGATTTCGAGTAAAATGCTACTTGGGAGAAGATGGGTAATAACTACTAGAATATATAAATTATCAAAATAATCGTTTATCTCCAAGTATAAAATCTAGTTTTATTGTACATTACGTAAGGTAAGATCGGGAGTATTATACACATTATACGCCTTATACGTATTACACCGGCCCTGTACTGTTTAATACAGGGCCGGTTCCACGTAAGGTTATATCATTAAAGAAAACCTCGCAACAAATTCCTCATTTCAGACGATTTGTGTTTGCATTATGAAGAAACTTTCTAAAAAATAACAACGTGACTGGATATTGAGTGGACAATGAACGGCGAACGTATCGTGGATGGTTTGGAGTCGCGCCATATAGTTACGCCCAGTCGCGGCGAGGGAAGTTAACTCCTTTATCCCCGTCACTTGGACGTATTGGAAGTGTATTAAATTATGGAAGGCAATATGTAGTTGCCTCCTCACTGCAGTCGAGTGGTTTATTCAGGTCTCGGCAACCGGTCTGTTGCATTACGAATATTTTTTTAATAATTTAATCATTTTAATTAAAAATAACGAGCTTTTGGGAGCGATAAACTCCTCGACTCCGGACCCAGAGGTCATATGCACATGAAATCGGGTGGGTATGGGATTGTTTTCAGTTACTTCAAATATAATATAAATAAAATAATCTAGGAAATAGTCATCTTAATGAGGTGGTTTATACCAAATATGTTTTTTTTTGAGGTTTGGTTCTTAAACTGGCAACATTGTTTATAAAGACTGTCAATTTGACAGTTGGCATAATATTATCTATTAAATAAAGCTAATGTTTTTTATGTATAGATTATTATTTCTATATGTATTTTATTATACTTACTGAAAGACGAACTAAACATTGTGTTATCTATTGATACGGAGACGGTTTGCATAGCTCCCGCGGGCACTTAGGCCATAATGCCCATTGTGCTATCTCCCATTTTACATTATTATACTTACTGAAAGACGAACTAAACATTGTGTTATCTATTGATACGGAGACGGTTTGCATAGCTCCCGCGGGCACTTAGGCCATAATGCCCATTGTCCTATCTCCCATTTTACATTATTATATAGACGGTTTGCATAGCTCCCGCGGGCACTCAGGCCATAATGCCCATCGTGCTATCTCCCATTTTACATTATTATACTTACTGAAAGACGAACTAAACATTGTGTTATCTATTGATACGGAGACGGTTTGCATAGCTCCCGCGGGCACTAAGGCCATAATGCCCATTGTGCTATCTCCCATTTTACATTATTATACTTACTGAAAGACGAACTAAACATTGTGTTAACTATTGATACGGAGACGGTTTGCATAGCTCCCGCGGGCACTTAGGCCATAATGCCCATCGTGCTATCTCCCATTTTAAATTATTATACTTACTGAAAGACGAACTAAACATTGTGTTATCTATTGATACGGAGACGGTTTGCATAGCTCCCGCGGGCACTCAGGTCATAATGCCCATCGTGCTATCTCCCATTTTACATTATTCCTTTAAGAGTAATCCGGTCCCTTTGATAATCCCTGAAGTTCACCAGTATTGTCAATGGATATTCGGCTATGTCTCTTGGTTCCACAATATGTCTTCCCAGGAAGCTGAGCCTTTTTCCCATCAAAGCGGTGAATTGGAGTCTCGTCATCCTCTTCACATTTCCTGCATCTATTGGTGTTTTCCAATTCCAGCAGCTGCATGTATCTCCCGAGGTGGCAGTTTTCCGTCCTGCCAGTTTCCTCTATGAGTTTATGTCTATATGGAGTAGTTGCCTGGTTCGTCCGGGGTTAGGTCCGTCTATGAGTACTTTGGATTATCTCATTCCAGATACCCTCTCGCATTCCTTTCAGTGCTCCCCCTCTCAATTGTCGGTTAAGCCTCCCCCTGCTTTCCGAAAAGGACCTTTAGCTGCCCTAAAACACTATAAGAAAATATGTATTTTTTGGTTTAAAATTAAAAAATAATAAAACATTAAAAGGTAGGTAGGTAAGTACCTATAGAATATTTGCACCTTGTTCCAAGGTGAAAGACCAATTATTCTAAATGTCGCCCTAGCAGACCACCATTCAGATTCTAAAAGAAGCTTGAAAAGGCTTTAGCCATCTTTAGTAACCAGATATAAGTAGTTTATAGGCATATGTGATTATATAAAATATAGGTATTGTAGAAAAATCGTACATTATATCGTATAAAAAAAATCATGTAGAATTTGTAACAAATACTGCACAATAAAAAATGAGAAAGAAAAAGCTCTGAACATTCGGATTCTCCCAAACATTTTTCTTTAAACCCTCCCTAAAACACATAATAAAAAATAACGCGGTGACGTGTGTAAAAAAACTACTAACTCCCAGGATTTTTATATTTATTCTTCCTACCCATGGTATTTTTTCATAATTTCAAATCGTTCTGGTTCGGAAATAACGCGGTTTAATGAAATACTTCAACATGTGAATAATTATTTTCCACCGTTACAAATAATCTTGGTGGAAAATGACATTTCTCAAAATTTATGTGGATGTTCCTACCGCTGAGAGCTCTGTTGTAACCTGTGTTTTTTGCTTATGCGTCATTTATGGGAATGAAAAAAAAGAGAGTTTAGAACAATGTTATCAATAGTATGCCTTTTTGCACTTATTCATAAATATGTCACTGATGGTATGTCGAAAAATTCTGGTAATAACTTTTATGTGCCGTGGGGTGAGAAAAGGTTGCAGACCACTGGCGTATAGAGTATAACAAAACGATCCTTCTGTCGACCGTAGCGCTGGGGGTAAATCATTGCAAATCCATCGAACCAGTGCGCAGTGGCGTGCCGACTGCCGAGAGTATTTTTGATAGTTCACCATTTTCCAGAACGAAGTCAAAGATTGGCATTTTAATGGGCTATTTTGCCGAGATTCATTAGTCTTTCAAAAACAATTACACCCTACTAAATCCCTAAATAATTTATACGGCATTTCTGCAACAATCACTAGCACTATTTGGCATGTTAATGTCCATTCAAAAATGTTGCTAACCGATACACAAAACAGTCATAGTCAAAATGATTCCCCTCAATGGCAAGAATGGTGTAAAATTATAGAAATCAGGATGTAAGAATCAGATGGATAGACATGCCTTAAGTACCATTTCGACGGGTGCGGTTGTAGGCAAAGGTCACGTGACACCCATCTTGGCGCCAGCCTAGTTTACGGTAAACAAATCATAAAACAATAAATGAATTAAAGATTACTTTGTATTCACCACTTCAATATAAAAATATGAAAAAACATATTTATAAAAAGGGTCAAACTATACTCTTTCATAATATTCGGTTTTTGTAAACAAGCCGAACCTTTTTAATTATTAACTGTTTTATTTAAATTGTCGGCACGCCTAGCTCGCCCCTCGATGCACCTGTTATTCTGGTTCATAGCATTGGTAGGGTTGCGATGTCAAGTTTAACTGGTTTATTGCATTTTGGCGAGACTGTATGCAAAGGCAATGGACAGTGCAAGTCATTTTCCATTATTAACACTCCCTTTTGGAAGGGGGTAATACACTTGCCCCAAAAGAGAGTTTTGTGCGAAGTCTATGTTGTTTTTACATCCCTAGAAAAATTATTCAGTAATCGGTCTGCATTTAGAAAATATTATATGATTTTTTTACTATTTTTTAAGACATTAAACAATATCTATCGAATTCAGAAAAAATCAAGGGCAAAGGGCTACAATAAGAATATATTTGAGTCACACTCCCTTTCGTACCATCTCTTTAACCATTTTGCACCATTTAATGGTTGATGGCTGGGCCAATATTGGGTTAAAATGGTAGCTAATATCCGAGTGTTACTGAAAAGGGCGAAGATAATATTAAGGCTTTCCACCGGCTAAAATTTCAACGAAATCACGCGGTCCTTATGCAAATGGCGACAAGGTTGAAAGTCCCGCTTAACATCGCTGAACATAGCTTCGATTTACGCAAAAAAAACCATCACCAAAATGCGTGTTTTATTCAATTCTGTACAGTTCAGACATTTATTAAAATGTTTTACGGTATTCTAAAAAACTTAATTTACCACAATGCAGTACGACAATATCGGAAAAGGGATTCGTAAGTAGGAGAGTTTGCGCTTTAAACATATTTTACTGTCTGATTTTATATTTATATTATTTTTTCTAGGCTTATAAAAAGACACACCTAAAAATACCCCGTTAAACGAAAGGACAAGATGTGTTTTATTTTCAGAATTTAATTAAATCATCTACGATATGTCTAGGCCATCAAGTTCTCAAACCGAAAACACATGATTTTGCATTACATCCCATTGCATCGCCTAAGAGTCACGGTCGCTTTGCATTTCTTGGGGACTCTGGTGACCCCCCCTTCGGATTTTACGTTAAATTTGTACCATCAGGTGCGTAAAGGTTAATAAGGTGTTGGGAAGGATTGTGATCATGAAGACTGTGATAATTACACTTATATTGTTACTTTTAATATAACATACATGTTCACGGGTACTTACTTCAATAACAAATTTAAAATAAAAGTAAACGTTAAACCAAGATCAAAATAAAATCAGAAAAAAATTCTCAAAAAAAAGTCACCCTCCAAAAAATAAGATTTAAAACTACCAGTATTCTATTATATCAATTTTACCATATGAAAGGATTTAGTAGTATCGGGATCCCAGACAGAATCTTTAGAAAAAAAAAACTTCTGTTTTATAGAACTGAGACACCTGAAAGACGCATTTTTTTGTCGGTTTTGTCCCAAAATAATTCAAGACATTTTTTTTATGCAAAACCATACACGCCTAATGCAAAATACAAAACTCCAAAATATTTCAAGATTCAACTCTATTGGGTTTACACTATCTTGCCCTTCAATAATACATTATTGTAGCCTTTGCAAGAACGTCATTATTTACACCACCCTCCTCTACGCGACATTATACCATATTAAACACGAGCCGGAACAAATGATAGGAGAGGATGTATGTACGAGTAGTATGTTAGAATGCCGACGAGTCTAATACCTAGTACCCACGGTTCCGGGTCGGAAGCCATTTATTAGGAATTTCAATTTAACATTACACCGTCTGCCCGAACTATGGGATATGTGTTTTTGTGCAACACGGATTCCGATAGATTTATGCACGATCCGTCGTAGAATGTAGTACACATCCCTATTGATATAAACCACATCATAGGAGATTTAAAAATTATTCTACTACTTCAAAAAATAGGTCTGATGAAAAAAAAAATTGTAATTAATTAATGCCTGACCGAAAAAAAATATATAAATTTCGGACTGTCGTTAAGTAGTTTTCATAAAAAATTTTTTGGCCAACTATGTAAAAATTTCTAGACATTTTGTTATGAAGAATTTTATTCACAGTGTACATTTGTTATTTTATTTATTTGTATCACCCACTAACATTCTTAAATGATACAATTATGAATAAAATTCTTCAAAACGAAAATCTATTTTCATTATATCTATATGAACGTAAACAGTGTGTCTAAACATCTGACAAAAGTTCCGACTGAACTGACTTCAATGCCGGTGTGACACGAGACTGCTTCCTCTACTGATTTTCTCGTTATTAATAAATAACGAGAAAATTACACGAGTGCTTTGCCATAAATATTTAACATTTCATACATGCATATCTATAAAAGCATGACAAAGAAAGACCTCTCGCACATTTCGACATGGACAAAAAGGTGCTTTCCGATCAACCCGACTAAAAGACAAATTTATTTATTTAATATCAACGGTATAAATATACCATAAACAATAATTACAGGCATAAGAATATAGCGCAAATAATATAAAAAAGGGTAACTATTAAATGTGGCATTAGGTCGTACAATGATATCATCTCTGATATATAAAAATATATCAGAGATCTCGTATATAAAAAAGTTCATGAAGGATATAAAAGTAAAAGATATGCGTACATATAAAGCATATTGTAAACTTAGGTTATATTAATACTGATTGAAAAGATATGATAGTATATCCTTCTTGTACCTTCCGGGCAGTTAAATAGATTCGCTACATTTGCGTATCTATTATTAACTTTATATTAGTAATAGATACGCATAATCATAATTATCGGCAAACCAGCGAATGCTCACCAATCTAAACATACCCTCACTCCCACTAATTAATCTAAACCCCCTCCTCATCAACAGTTAAAAATGTTGGTATACTGATTGGTAAAAATGTAAACTGAAAAGATCATGTCAATGAAGCGAGTCGCGGGATGTTTGGCAGCTTGCACTCGCTTAGGAGACTCAAGGACTTCTTACCTACAAATATCAAAGTAACACTGGTACAAACAGTAATTTCAATTACAGAAAATACTATAAAAATGACAATACCTCCAGCTATTGATATTTTCCTTACATTGAGATGGCAACATGTTACACTAGCGCCTCTAGCAGCCCGCGTTGACTTGAGTAGGTACCTACTCCAGAACTGTTTGAACCAAAGCGTTTTCCATTTTGAAAATATTCTACCCAAAAAAACCTTCTTCTTTTGAATATGCAATCTTTGGCTAACCAGAGTGTTATATCTATGTGCTAACCTAAATAAAACATGACGGGTTCAATGTTTTTCATACTAATTTTAAAACTATATATAGCAACAATTTTACATATTGGATTTCATTCAAAGTACTTTCTAAACCCTCCCAGCACTAACTCTGCTATTTTCAGCGAAACCAGTAATTTTCGAGAACATCGAGGACAAACAAAAAAACTTACATAGATTATAGGAATGTCTGTATTATTGTTGTCTCCCTCTTATATTTTATTCTGCTTTCTCTTTTTTGTATTATCTTCTTTCACTCTTTTTCTGTACCTATGTATACGATAACTCTGCATTATTTTCTCTAGTTATTATATTTGCCCTCACGAAGCTTGATCTAAGCGAAACCGGTTGGCGTAAAAATACAATAAATTGGTGGTTTATTAGAAAGTGTGTTTTATTTAAAACTAGCTGATGTGTACCCGGCCTTGCTCGTGATTTGGAATAAAGTAATGAAGTTGTGAATACTAATTTTAAAACGTTATAGTAACAGTTTTGGATTTCATTTAAACTTCTTTCTAAACCTTCCCGGCACTAATAAAAACAACCTGTGCTATTTTTAGCGAAACCGGTCCAGTGATTTTCGAGAACATCGAGGACAAACAAAGTTACAAACTTACATTGATTTTTATACATATACGGAGATGATAAATATTCGTTTGCAGCTTTGAAATACGTGCCAGCTAGCTATGCACGAGATTTCAAATCATTTAACTAAAAAAAAATGGTGTGCTATCGAGAGGTCACCTCTCATCACCGTTCGAAAGTTTTCGATACGTCATACGAACGAATTGTCTCCATTATGATAAGTGGGCTCAATTTTGTGTCACCAATTTCGCAAGGCATTTCTTGTATTTTCTATGTCGATGAACAATAATAAATTACATACCGTCGATAAATAGTTCAGAGTCTGCAGTGCAGAACAAAGGGGAACAATTCGGCGAGAGAAAATGAAAAGTTTAAGTATTTTCCATTCAGTACCTAATTTCCTTAAATGGGTAGTTACGAAGATAGAGAAGAAGTGTTCGTATTGTGTTGCATTCGTTAATCAGGTAATAAATTAAGGCAAACTCTAAAAAATTCTGCATTTTATACGTGCAAATTAATACACTTTTTTTAATGTAAATACCGCACACGAGTCCCAGCTGAGCCCGACGGTCCGGAGCCAGTGGGACGATGGCATCCGTAATTGGAGTGTGTCGTAGGGGTGAAGGCAGTGGGGAAGAGATGGAGATGAGAAAGAGAAAGGTTGGGAAATATCTATCTATTCACATCTGGTCACCAAACACTGCTAAAGCTATTTTAAGCAAAGTTTTGATTCTGAATGGTGGTCTTTCACTAGGGTGATACTGAAAGTATCTACCACACTTGTAGAGCCATTAAAAAGTGTTTCGTTAATCTTTTTAAAACTTCTTTAAACTCCTCAGCGGAGGCTATGAGGAAGATAATTTCCCTCAGGACCGATGTCAACTTTGGAGATGTGCTGTGTGGAGGGTATTTTAAGGAAAGGACGGATATGACGTTGTGGGAAGCAAAGGGGTGTGAAGGGTGGGTAGGAATCTGGGGGTCAGCATATCCAGGAGTGACGGACGAATTAATCCATCCCCCCCACTGCGGTGCAAGGCGATAGGTCGCGAGTCCTGCTGGAGAGGTCAAGCGGAGGCTATGAGGAAGATAATTTCCCTCAGGACCGATGTCAACTTTGGGGATGTGCTGTGTGGAGGGTATTTTAACGAAAGGACGGATATGACGTTCTGGGAAGGAAAGGGGTGTGAAGGGTGGGTAGGAATCTGGGGGTCAGTGTATCCAGGAGTGACGGACGAATTAATCCATCCCCCCCACTGCGGTGCAAGGCGATAGGTCGCGAGTCCTGCTGGAGGTCAAGGGGTCTCCCTCAACCGCGGCCTCTCCCGATCGGCCCACCTCGCAGCTCTTGACAAACGCATACAACGTAAAGACATAAACTTGGACAACCATAACCCCATGAACCCGACCACCCCTGCTTAGTTACCAAATGTAGCAAACCACTTGGGGTGACCTATTGCAGAGGTGTTGGTTATTCAATGAATAGATTCCGGGGCAGCGGTACTTATACCTGCTTATTACGCACAAATTATTTTTAATGTTCTTATGGTTGCTCTTGATAAGATGCCTATTTGTTGTCCTTTTTATTTTTCCGTGTTTGTGCTTCTCTGTGTTTTGTTGTTGATATTTAAATGTGGGAAGCGTTCAAACAAAACAACGCGTTACATTCAATAAATCCGAGGTTACAACCCCCCTCGATTTCCCAATATTAAACACACCTACAGTTATTTGCAATTACTCCTAGCACCTGCGCGGGAAGGCCCCAACTAAATAGCCCTTAAATTTAATGGGTGCCAAACAAAAGGCTCTAACGGCGTCAAAATAACTGGATGGCGCAGCAAACAATATACAATGGGGGCAGGTGACGGAGATACAGGGTGGCTGGCGAAAGGTTAACTGGGGCTGGAGGCTTTGGCGCACATGGGTGTTTATGCTGTTTACAGCTCTCAGGCCAGGATTTCCACCCCAAAACATTAAATATATGCATTGATAAATTTTAGTTTATGATAGAGAAATTTTATGAATTCATTAGCAGAAAAGGAAGGAAGCGCAACATTTTTGATAAAAAAAATATTTATAAACTTTTTATATTACACTTATACAATTGTGAGAGATTGAGGCATTACTATTATTTTGCGAATGTCTTAGTGAATATTTATGTATATGTGTGTTGTAATGTGGATGAAGCAAAGGGGTGTGTTAGAAAAAAATTAATTTTAAAATGTACGTTCGGAAAAATATTTCTACTCCTACTCCTACACCAGCACCAGCACCAGCACCAACACCAACACCAGCACCAGCGCCAACGCCAGCACCAGCACCAGCACCTACCACCGCCGCCGCCTCCGCTCCCGCCCCTGCCCCTGCCCCTGCCCCTGCCCCTGCCCCTGCCCCTGCCCCTGCCCCTGCCCCTGCCCTCCCCCTGCCCCTGCCCCTATATCTACCCTACATCTACCCTACATCTACTCTACACTTACTCTACCACTACCCCGTTTGGACAGGGATGAAAAACTTATTTAATAAAATGTGAGAAATTTTCTTATTTTCAGACTTCTTTTGAATGAAAATATCAGAATTCTTATCACTATTTTTTATTTATATATTTATGCTTTAAATTTTTAAATGTCCTCATATTTCGCACAAAATCCATTTAAATATATTTTTAAAAATACCATTTCGTACAACACGGGCCGCTAGAGCGCGCTAGTGTAGCATGTCGCCATCTCAGTGAATGGAAAATATCTGAAGCTAGACGTATTATATATATTCCTAACATATTTTGTAAAAGTGAGTAAAAGGGGGTTAAACAAAAATGTGTAGTCAGTGCCCAGCGGTACCATAGAGTTCCCACTATTTTACCAGTAAAAGCTTCTTTTACTTGAAAAAAGGTAAGATTTAATAGTGACTATTCGTGAAAAACTAAGCCACTGCCACTCATGATAATAATATGTGCAAATAATTTATATATGCGATAATAATTTGTACCAACGGCAACAGTACAGGAGCCGTAAATTCGAGTTTATGTTCCAAGTGATTAGGAGAAACACATTTATCAAAAAGGACGACGTTCATTTTCCCCGACGTGGAAACACAGAGCGGAAATAAGTCCAACGCTTTTCTAAATAACTGACCCATGTCGAAATAATTAATGTATCTTTTTATGGTTTCAAATAATCGTTAAAAGCAGCGCGTTAATAATTAAAAGTTAACGGTTCAATTCATTATTATTTAATTAGCGAGTTGTTATTACAGGGACATTAAAAAAAATTGCTTTTGTTAGCAGAAAAATTAAATAATATAATATAATTGTAAAAATCATTTATTTACTGCTTCTTTACGCGTTGCATTTATTATTTACAATTCCATTTTTTACCTCACTATGACTGAGCCTGTATCGGAGGTTAACAATTTAATTTTAAAAAATAACACATTGATACGAAAAATAAAGATTTATAAATTGATAAATTAATAATTATTCTGTGGCGTCTTTACCAAAAAAAATTAATGAAATACTTTGTTTACACTACTGTTTAATTAAAATTCTGAATTCTGTGAGGTTTTCACATTTATAATGTGTTTTTACTCGTATTTAACTGACAATGTTTTCTTAATTGATTTATTAAAATGTGTTGTATTGTTTTGATAATGTGAACATACGAATACAACACATTATAAATGTGAAAACCTCACAGAATTCAGAATTTTATTTGCTTTCTAACTAAATCGATTTTACCGATAATAAAGTCATCACCCATCCAAATTTTAAAGGAGTGGAAGTAAACTAAATCATATAAATAAGTCGTCACAATGTGGATTAACCACAGTTTGAAAAAGGCCTTAAACGCCGAAACAGCTGTCACAATAATAAAAACTAAAAATACTCTCAGAACTTAATAATAACATTATTAAATTTGATTTACATTAAATTTTTAATATAGAAACTATGTATTGTAGTAAATAACTATCCGCTATACCTGTCCCCATACGAAGAAGAAACATTTATCAATCATTTTTAACATTTCAGAAATTAAGTAGTAAATCATCAAATAGTTTTAAATTTCATAATCCAATATATTTAGAAGTAATGGCAGGTAATCTGGAAAGCTCGAAGCAGATGGCGCTACAGCTATATACTATGTTGTAAAAGATATTTATTTAAAGATTTAAAACCATTTAAAAACATCGTTGTTAAATATGGTGGTTGGAGTGTCAAAGAGTTAAAAAATTTATTGAAAAATAGAAATGCAAAAGTAATTGAGAAAAGGTATAACACTTGGTGCTTGTTATAAGCTCAGCGAAATTCCTCAACCGTCAAAATGTCTTCATTTTATGTTGTTAACTAGCGGTAATGGTGCGTTCTGTGAAAATGCTAACTTACGAAAATATAACGTCAAACATGCGTTACTACCGCGATGAATGCACACAATCGCTAATAGGAAATATTGAGTTAAACAACCTACTATTAAAACAGGTATAGTTTGTTTACAAAACCTACAGTTTTGGTAGAGTATTTATTTTACAAATGTTCCATCATTTACAAACAACAACAAAAATTTCATATGCCCAAATCGAAGAAAAAAAACTTAGTTTATTTGAGTTCTTCATCTGCTACAAATGATTACATTTTGATGTTGTACCACCACTGCCATGAGAATGGATATACCCTAAGTACCATTTCGGCGGCTGAAGGCAAATTCCACGTGACACCCATTTTGGTTCCAACCTAGTTCGCTGTTGTCCACGTCTGTTTCGCATGATTTTGACTGCGGCAAGCAAATTATAAAACATCTATAGAAAGGGTCAAACTAAATATTTTAAGAAAATATTCGATTTTTGTAAACTGGCCGAACCTTTTTACTTATTTGCTATTTTACTTAAATTTCCGGCACGCCTAGCTCGCCCCCTTATTTTATTTTCTTCCCCTTGCGTGTTATTTGATCTGTACGTACCACCAATTTTCGGACACCGTGTCTAAGTGGTTTTTTTTTATTTCCAAGCAATCTAGTAAAATATTAATAAAAATCTTTTTTTCCGTTTATTTCCTAAACGTTATGTACAGTAAAAAAAATTTAACAAAACAACATTCAATTTACTTATTTCGTTTATAACTTTGTTGGTCAACTTCCCAAACACCATGTAGTCAAACAAAACATATTATTTTGTCAAGATTTTATTTTTTTAAATTTGGCTGCATGGAAAAATGTGGCTAATATTTGTAATGCCGCTTCATACAACTACACTACACATTTAGTTTTCGCGTAATTTTAATTGATTTACAGAAGTATTGATAGATTTAAAAACATCAGAAGAATCGTCAACACGTCTAATTAATTGATTAATATTACGGCGTGGAAAATCCAAAAGCATTATGAAAATTAATTAATTTGATAATTAATTATTTTGCATTTCTGAACACGTGATAGGCCGTGTGATACAATATAAAAACAAAAATAACGAGAATTCACAAGTAGGTTGAATGTTATAAGTTCGTTTGGATAACTGTCAGAGGTACCTACGATGTCATGATTTTACGCATTTACAGATGTTTTGTTAAACTGTATTTCCAACCATCGTGGATGATTGCAAAGATTTAAATGGGTTAGTATGCTCCTTTTCATTATACTAAGTGTTTAGATGGTATTTTTTGTTAATGGGGTCAAAAATCAGGCAGCGTGCAATACGGCTCCGAAGGCCACGGGCTTCTCTCGCGGAATGAACAATGGCGACGCGATCGTTTTAATATTGATACCGAACAAAATATTTATTTAATTGTTAATGTCAAAAAAACATCATAACGACAATAAAAGGACGTTATGTCAAAGATGTGTGTATTACCTATGCAATTTAAATTAAAAGTATTGCCTAAAATGGAATGTTATACGAAAGGTAGTAAAATATTTGTTTCCTGTTTTCTATCAATCTCTTATTATATTCCTTTCGTATTATATTGTTTTCCTATTGAATATCTGCATATAATACACAAAAGGTGAGAAACAATTTTTGCTATTTATTTTCAGATTGGAGCTATACGATAGAAATAACAATTTCCAGACGAGTTTCTAGGAAGAAAGTTTTGTGATTGATGCGTCTCATTCAATGTCCACCTGATAATACATTCACTAGGATCCAAGTGACTCCCGCAGTGTCTTCAAAAGGATATTGTTCATATCAATAATTATTTCCTAAAGGTGTGTGTATACGTTGGAAGAAGGAATGAGTATGTGTGCCGCTGTGCACAGAAAGGACTTCAATATGATGTAAAATAGACAAGAAATTAAATTTCGACAATTTACTTTTGGCGCGCGTTGGTAAATGTCGTGTTCACACGTTAATATTTTTTTCATAAAATTGCTTTCTATCTCACATCACACTTTTTTTTTCTACAAACACCAATATTTTTTTTTCATATTCGTAATTTCAATTCCAAAATGTTCGAGCACAAGTGAAAATACACATGAAGATGTTGAAATGGCAGAACAATTTGAAGACTATGTTAGCGACTATGAGAGCGATTGCGGAAGTGATGTTGCGGTTCCTGTTAATCGGAGGATGCCGTGAAAAGATCCAACTTGATATGAGTATTCCATTTCATGGTCTGAAACCTAGAATGTTCAAATAAATGTGAAAATTATTGTATTTTTGCAGAAATGATACATTTTTTCTTGTTCATATAAATTATCTATAAAAATAGACTTTCCTTTTGGCATTTTGGCGAAATATGTTAGCCACTAAAGGGTTAATAAACTTTCATCACTGCATTGGATTAAACAAAGATTGAGAGCTGGATGACTTACAACCACACTAGCGCCATCTGCTTATTCGAGCTTTCCAGATTACCTGCCATTAGCCGATAATCCAAAATATTAATCAGAATAACTCCACCTCTCTCCCGCTCAATACCGCGGTCCACCCGGTAATATGCAGTACTGGAATAAAGACGGAAACTCAACTCCGACTCGACATTTCCAAGAAGTCGATCGTGGACCCAGTCGCTTCGGTTCCACAACTCTAGACGAAGTGATGGCAGTTTTAATCGAATCGTTCCACCGTTTGATTGCGAGTTTCCAGATTTCAACAAGTTAATATTACCTACATAATGTTAATAGGGTTAAGAGGAACGGCTGCGCTGCCTGTTTCACACATAACTTAATTTTGGATTTGAGGACAAAATACTCATCCAAACCGAAGGACATATTTTTTTTTTAAATTAAAGGTTTAGTAAATATCTAGTGCGTATGAGAAGTATTTTATTAATTTATGTTTTAAATTATGAAGTATATCATGAAAAAAAATCAATTTTCATAATTTTACAGGCAGCTTAGAAAATTATTTGCGGGTATATAATATATATTTTTAATTATCATATTTGCTATGTAAATATGATTACGTAAATAAAAATAAAAATAAATATAAAAACAAAACATTTAAAAAAAAAACGATTTTTCGGGTCGATATTTTAAATTATGTACGTCAAATTTGTGTTCCAACGTAAATTGGTAGTTTTTTTTATTTAATTTAAAGTATTGCGTACTAGATACTTACTACCCTTAAATTAAAAAAATATATATCATTAGTTTTAGGTGAGTATTTTGACCTCATATCCAAAATTAAGTTTTGTATGAAACAGGCCGCGCAGCCGTTCCTCTTAAGGGTGTTCCGCATTGAACTCATTATTAATTACGTATTGGACAAAGATCAAATCTTTTTTATATTACAAAAATTTGGTAGGTACCATCGACAAAAAAGGTAGGTACAGATGAAAAAATAAGACAAAGAATTCGTCAGAACATCAAAAGTTCAAAGATTTATTGTACAAATCTGAGGCATAGCTCAGAATCTATTTGTTTGAAACATTAAAAGTCTCATATAGTGAGCTCTAGCGTGATGAAATTTGCACAAAATTTTCTGTCCGGGATTTCTAGATCAATGGGCTATTATGCAATTAGCGCGCGGAACGCCAATTCAATTATGAACCATTGAGTTTTGAAATTTTAATTAAAATGGATAAAGATCGATAAACAGCATTGGTTTCATATTTTCAAATGTTCAATTGAAAAAAAAAAAACAATACTGGCGAAACTCGGTTAGTAAATTTTAATAAACGTATATTTAAAAAAGATGATTCCAAGAAGGCTTTAATTTTTTTGGTTGCTACAAGCATATTAATTGATACAAAGGTTCGATAGAAAGATTTTGAGTTTTTCTCGCGGAAAGTCTGTTCTAACAATTTTTTTTAGGTATATTTCTGAACTGAGTTCTTGGGGTAAGTGTTTTCAGAAAAAAACGTCAATATTTGATTTAGTCGACGAGACGACAAGTTATGGGAGTTGAGATGTGGACGCTTCGATTTTATTTTGGAAACGAAAAGTTTTTTTTTATAAATTGACACAATATTTTAACGCCCCCATAAAGTGGCGCTATACTTTGAGTGAAGAGGTTGAAGAATCGACAACCGCAGAAACAAATTGAGAAAGATTTTTCATATGAATAGCAGAATTTATACGAAAACCATCTTAGTTGGTTTTTTTGATATTATGATTATTATGGGGAACGGTTACGCGGACTGTTCAATACAAAACTCTTTTTTTTTACTTGAGGCCAAAATATTCACCTAAACCGAATGATCTTTTTTTCCTCGAGGAAAGCAAATATCTAGTACGGATTAGAGTATTTAAAAAAAATGTTATCTTACAAAATAAATTTCATTAAAGAAATCGAAATTTTCACGATTTCAGAGGCAACTTTAGCCATTATTTGGAGGCTGACGATGATTTAAAAAAAAAGTTACTATGCAAATATAATGAAATATGAAAAAAAAAAAGAGTGTTAAAATCATCATTATGGACTTAAATTTAAATTAAAAACTACCAATTTACGTTGGAACACAAATTTTCCGTACACACTTTAAAATATCGACCCGAAAAACGTTAAGATTTTTTTTTTTTTTTAAATTTTATTTCATGACATCAAATTTATATAGCAAATACGAGAATTTAAAAAAAAAAACATAAACCCGCAAATAATTTTCAAAGTTGTCTCTAAAATCATGAAAAATTGATTTCTTTAAGAAAGGGTAGAATATTTTCAAAATGGAAAACACGAGTAGATGATACCTACTTTAGAACTTTATGATTTATATATATTTTGAAAAAATTATCGTTTGGAATGAAATAAAATATTCAAATGAATGTTTCTTTATTTGGAGATAGTTACATTCGGTGTCAAATCAATTATTGTACTCTAGCAAGGCTAGGTACACATCAGCTAGTTTAAAATTAATATAAATAAAATACTTCTAATCCGTGCTAGATATTTACTGAACCTTTAGTTTTTTTTAAAGATAAATCTGTTTGGATTGGTATGTTGGCCTCGAATCTAAAATTAAGTTTCGTATGAGAAGGGGCGCCAGCCGATACTCTTATGTGACGTTCGTTATTTTGTTTGAAAGACTTACAATAATGGTTTTACGGGTATATTTACCCAGGGTGCACGGTGCAATGAATTTCGAGAACCTTTAAATTCAAGCAGTAAAATAACACAAATTGTAAATAGTTTTGTCATACGACACTATTAGCTTCGTCCAAACAGCGCGCGGGGTGTGTACAATGAGCTAGACAAGTTCGAACAAGTATCAATATTCATGGAAAGTGAGTCTAGTTCTTGGACTGATAATTCGTGGTGGAATTCCATTGTATTAGAATTAAAATTATAACACTTTTGTACTTTGTTCCACTTATTTATTTTCACTAGGACCGGTTTCATCCTACTACGGACATTTTCAGACTGGTAGTTGAAATTCTTATGCTTCGGTATGTATACAAACTTAGGCAAAAGTGTTTTAATTTCAATTCTAATTCATGGAAAGGTTCGAAAAAGTTACTATTCTCGAAATTGATTTCATGTACTTTGTTATGGCCTTTTGACTCTTGTATTATTTACTTAGCAGTCGGGAACTTACTGCCCTTTCGATGCGCGCTGTCTTAATGAACTCAAGAAGCCAATGTCCCATAATATGCCGATGTATATAAATCTCTGAATTGAGAAATTCCAGCTGTTTACCTAGAGATGGAGGAATTTCCCAAGATCACCGACGAAGCATCAAGTTCACTAGAGAGCGATGGAGTTTGGAACGAATTTTCATGGAATTCAAAGGAGGCCAACCTCACCGGCTGCTGTGGTGGAGCGGTGTATTTTGTTAATATAAGGCATACTTTTGGCTAATGAAAGAAAAGCTGACGCGGTAGCCAACCGGCTACTGACGTCAGCATAATTCTTCAGTATAGTATGAAGCTACGACCAGTCTGACTCCTACATTGGTGACCCCAACGTGATCTAAACACGCAACCGCCAGAAACCAAACGTGAAGTCTGACTCAAACAAAAGCATGTTAAATTCTCATTTTGCAGTCCAACTGTTAACCGAAAATCGTGAACCGTAAAAACTATCCTTTAAATGCGATAAATGCGAACTGTATAGAAATGTTGAGCACGCGTTTGATGTGTATCTCGGTTTTGCACCTGTCCCAGGATATCAATGACGAAAGGATCAAATAAATTCAAGATAAAAAATACAAAATAAAATTTGTTAACAATAAAGTCTACTTTACTCACGAAAATGGCTTCACAGAACACCTGTCGAAGTTTACTTCTTCGACATACGTACACACTTCGACTTCCATCAAATAACGTATTACGTACTTGGCAACTTTAGTAACAAAGTTGTTCGTGTTGCATAATAAAGATACATTACAGGATAAGCCGGATTTATTTTGCAATAAGTTCCCCATTCTTCCACGAGTTGAGCGATTTTAGTTCGATAAGGTTTAACGCAGTGAAATACAATTCCCTAGATATATTATGTAAGAAAGATATTGCTTGAAATTGAGAACAAACTGTCTCCGTAGTGTTGGTAAAACCATATGAAACCATATGAAACCATATGAAACCATATGAAACCAATGAAACTATATGAAACTATATGAAACCATATGAATCCATATGAAAAAATATGAAACCATATGAAACCATATGAAACCATATGAAACCATATGAAACCATATGAAACCATATGAAACCATATGAAACCATATGGAACCATATGGAACCATATGAAACCATATGAAACCATATGAAACTAAATAAAACCACACACCACTGAATATTTTGTAGGTATAAACGAACAAATCTAAGCGGCATGTAAATCCAAAAAAAATACAAGAAAAATGTAGTATATAATATCTAGTCGATAAATAAATCGATATATTTAAACCGTATACCGTTAAATTAATTCTGACAGTGAAAATTCTAATTCTATGGCACTGCTAACCAGAAATCAGTTCTTGAGTTTTCCCTTGTCAGCTTTTCTACATCGTGTAAGTAAGCTATGTTTTCGGGTCTCCGCCTCCGTGAATTGTCAATTCTTTTACATGCTACTCCGACGTTGAATATTTGCGACATTCGTATTAATTTATTATTTTGTTCGGCCCCGCAATGTTCACAGTAGCCAGGAACCTAAAGTTTTATTATATTTTATTATGTAGCAGCATGGTTTGATAAGAATATTAATAAGTAAGGCGACTTACGTTATGTGAACACAACAAAGGCGTTCATACATTTTAAGTAAAAAAAAACGTTATTATAAAAGTTTTTTTTTTTTAAATTAATGCAAATAAAATTTTGTAATCTTATTATTAAGTTCAACGAGCCATAGGATATGGCTGAAAGAAGAAACAAAGGAGTGCTGTCGGTAACGGGACACGTTGCTTCACTACATAAAGGTTATCCATCCACTCAGAATAAACTTTTAAACTTCACGCATGGGAATTTGATACCCTTGATTTTGATACCTGTGAACATATAAACGGAATTATATTATAAAATTTAAAACAGTTGATACCAAAAGAAAGGTGCACGTTTATTAATAAAGTAAGGAACATTATTTATTCCCCACTACTCGCTATGTTCACACGATCTTGTACCTGACGAAACAGAGAATTATTAATTATTTTCCAACTAAATAGGTTTTACCGGTAATAAATCATTTTAAACACCATCCAAATTAAAATTGGGTGGGAGTAAATAAAATCAAATAAGTAAGTCGTCGCAAGGTGGCATAAACACAGTTTTAAAATGGCCTTATACGCCGAAACAGTTGTTACAATAATAAATAAAATAAAAAATCACAAAAACTGTAATACTTATTATAAGTTATTAGAGTAAAATCACGTGTGAAATGTTACTAAACACGTTACTACTGTATTACACGAGAAAAGAAAGATGCCGGTAGGATCTTGTCGTTGTACTAACGTTAATGCGTGACAACTGTTCAACATTATATCATTTTCGGCAAGTACTTGTGCCAACCTGCATTTCCTATATCAATGATTTAACGATATTCGCTGCTAGTTTTATGCGCCGTGCATGGCGCGAATTCCTTAGCAGAAACACGGCACACGGCGAGGGAGAAATTCGATTGCAGAACCTTTCAGCACGAAGTTCCCGGACGTAAAATACTCGTTCCGAGGAATTATGATTCCTGATGCGAGAAGAATGAACCTGCTTTATTGAAAGGTTTGTTTTACGACACGGTACAGAGTTTTGCAACTAGCTTACTACTCAACTTATCTGCTTTCAAATTTAAGTAAGGTGGTTAACTGGTATCTAAGGAATGATTTGACATATTTAACTCTGCAGCCGGCCAAAAGATTAACTTAGGACGTCATGTTTAAAAACTTCAATTGGGTTTCAACGATATAGGAAAAACCTATGAGAAGTAATGCACGAAATATTTGACAACCAATAAAAAGCCCCGTTAATTCCAGTACTTGCCGTATTTAATCGTATCTGTTAGTGAATTTTAATTAACTCTTATATCTATATTGATGGTGTGCAATTAATACACCGGAATGTGGGGAGGTTGGTACAATCTCACACACCTCATGGAGGATATACGAGTACATACTTAGTCATTGATGCATACATACACACAAATAAATATACTTAGAATATACACATAATATTGAATTGATTAACACAACATCTAGGGACTTATTTCGCACAAAAATACTTGTTTTTTTTCATTGTCTGGGTTCGATTGAGTTTACTTGTGATTAAGATACAGCCAAATCATTTTCAAAATCCAATTCAAAATATTCATTATACCGATCTGATGAAACATTTGATTAAGCTATCCTTTATTTTATTAAATAAAATTATTAATGATGGTATCGACAGCCCTGAAATTATTGAAAAATAAAATTATACAATATGTACCAACAAAAAATCGGAAAAAATACTTCCTTATTCTGCAATAATTTTAAAATAAAATATCAGGCTCACACACCCGTAAATCGACTGCATAATTTTGGTAATAGATTTGGAAAAGTTGTCGAAATATTTGGAGATTCCCCGTATTAGTGATGAAACGAAATATTTGGAGATTTCGTATTAGTGATAAAACGAAATATTTGGGATTCCGTATTAGTGATGAATCCAAATATTTGGAGATTCCGTATTAATGATGAAACGAAATATTTGGGATTCCGTATTAGTGATGAATCCAAATATTTGGAGATTCCGTATTAGTGACGAAACGAAATATTTGGAGATTCCGTATTATTGCTGAAACGAAATCTTTAAACACATATTTATAAATATTTTATTTGATATTTTTCGTGTTTTTTTTCTTTTCAATAAGTGCGCGTTTTCTTGTAATTTCCCATGTCTTTAACTTATGCATTATGCTTAGTAATTTACTTAAATTACATTAATACCATGTTTGTTTTACCATTTTTAACTACAACAAATTTTGGATTTGAGGCCAAAATACAAACACGACATCTATACTGAATGATATATTTTTTTAGATGTTTAGCAAATATCTATTACGTATGAGAACTATTTTATTTATTTTTGTTTTAAATTATGAAGAATAAGCCATGAAAAAAAAACTATTTTCATAATTTTAGAGGCCATTTAGAAAATTATTTGCGGGTTTATTTTTTCTCTTTTTATTATATTTGCTATGTAAGTATGATTACGTAAATAAAAGTATAAAAACAAAACATTAAAAAAAACGGTTTTTCGGGTCGATTTTTTAAATTATGTACGGCAAATTTGTGTTCGAACGTAAATTGGTCGTTTTTAATTGAATTTAAGTACACCATAATGGTTATTTTAATATTTATTTTAAATTTTATATTTCATTATATTTTCAAAGCAGATGGGGTAACACTTTTTTAAATCACCGTTGGCCCCCAAATAATTGTTAAAGGTGCCTCTAAAATCGCTAAAAATCAATTCCTTCAATGGAATATATTTCATAATGTAAAACAAAAATAGATTACTTCTAATCCGTACTAATTTACTATACTTTCTGATGAAAAAAAAAATCATTAGGTTTAGGGAAGTATTTTGACCTCAAATCCAAAATTAAGTTTGGTATGAAACAGGCTGCGCAGCCGTTCCTCTTAACACAACTTTATTATGTAATTTTCATTTAAAAGCCCATTTAAATAAATAAATAAAATTTAAGGAGTGCGCTTTTGAATTTAGTTTTCCACACCAGTGGCGTGCAGTTCATAAAGGCGGAAAAGCGGTGCCTACCCTAAGAAAAACAAACTATAAAATAATACAGTATACAAATAGATTAGGAACTTGTATGCTCACTTATCCAGTTGACTACAACAATCGGCAGAAGATGATAATATAGTGGCCATTTTAAAATATTCAGTGAATAATTCTTACCCGAAATTGAAAAACTACACACAGCCTACCTTTGGTCATAGAGCAGTAATTCACGCCACTGGTGCATACCGATAGTATTTAAACTGGTTCGAACAACCGCCCGCAGTCTTCTCTCGCCCGCAGTAGTCTTACGAGACAGTACACCACTACACAAGCAAAAATTTCTTTAAAATGATTTTAGTGTAAGTTGTCAATGCGAGCATTGATTGATGTCTCAGCCAACTAACAATGTGTTTATCCAGGTGAATTAGATGGCCGTTCGTGTGAATTAATTTTATTATTTATGTACGTTTAATATCGTACTAAGTGAAACAACTCATCCAACAATTAAAAACATAATAATAATATCTTTATTGTAATTAAATTTAACTATAACTAAAATACATGTATAATATAATAATGTCAGTGTACAGTGGCTTATAAAGTAAAATAGAAAATAATATAATAACAGTTATAGTTGAAGTTTCACATAACCCGCCTCATTAGGCTAGCCTGTGTTGAGGCAGTAATTTTGCAAATTATTTTATAATTTTAAAATACCTATGAATGCTTCGTAAATCGTTGAATCAATAATTTCGAATTTGGGTGAGTGCACCGGCAAATGCCCTATCATTACTTTTAATCCAACTTTTTAGATTGTGTTTATAATTTTTTTTTGTGAATCAGATTTTTCTATGCTAACCGGAAGAAATAACTAATCTAACTATTCTAATACAAGTGTGCAAAGCATGTGAAGGGTGGGGGTACGTTAGAACGAAATCTTTGTCAACCGGACACAAATATACATTTGATGATTTCTTTTTGTAATTCGCCACATTTCGTTTTTTTTTTATATCCTTAAAATGTAACGATGTAAGCATGAAACACTGTGTTATAATAACTGTGAATTCAAATAAGGGGAGCTCAAAACTAGATACATTTTTTTTTTTATTAGTCCATCGTGGCTAACCAAAACTGTGAAATTTTAAGACCTGTGTTTTTGAGCAGGCGAAAAACGACCGCCAAAACGCTTCAAATCTATGGCCGGTGGTATTAAGTAAATAAATGTAATGACCGGCTGGGTCAACAGTGATGACTACAGTATCTGGATAGTATACGTGTAGTCTCCAATGTCTTCAGGGTGTCGTATGTATAATGACAAGTCGAAACGTTGATAGTTAGTCGGGGCCCGTTCCACGATATCTCGCGCCCAGTAAATATTGATGTGATACTGACTGCGCCGCTCCTTCCCTTACAGAACTTCAGATGTTTGCGGACTGAGTGGAAATTAGATACGGTTTCCACACACGACATAAGGATGGAAAAGTAATGGATCACTTAATCTGTACGTCAACTTTTGAAACATCGTGTTAGGTTACGTCTAAAGAACATCAAAGAGACTTGACACACATAGACACAGGGTAGGTAACAAAATGGTACCTACCTATTTTACAATTTTACGATACGTAAGTCGGAGTGAGAATAACATAAAACTTTGTACGAGTCCGCGTATTAATGTAAATGAAGGAAGGGGTGTGCACCAAGACATAGTTGTGCAGCATTCCATCCTCTCTTCCTACCCTTGCGGAAAAACGGCGTGGTGATTAGTTAGCTAGTTTTAACCCTTAAGTTCACAGTATGATATTGCAAAGCGCACGAACTAAAAAGTTTACTAGAAAAAATATCGGGTTTTCTTGGCGTGAACAGAGAAGTCCATAGTTTAACAGATTTCCTTAAGTTTTTTTTCCTATAAAATTCCAAACAATTTTTATTATACACGGTGCCCGGAAACCCATGGTACAAGCGGGAAACTGGAAAACCTAAGGCTGCTCTCTGACGGTCCGGTGAGGAATGAACATTTCACTCGCTACTGGAGACACTGCGCAGGAAAGTCCCACAATGGACTGCGTTGCAAACCGTTACCTTACTTTAGCAAACTTGACTTTTCTGCTCAGTGTCTCCAGTAGCGAGTGATAAAGTTCGTTCTTTTAAAATGAACCGAATCGCAGACCCACCCGGCTCCAACATTTATTTGTTTTTTTAATTCTCTATTCGCCAGTTTCCGGCTTGAATCAATAATTTCCGGACACCATGTATAATTACAGGAGTGCAGTTTCGAGTTGTTCTGAATGACGGTTCAAAGTGTTAAGATTGTCACGATGATAATTAATTTATAGTACAGGGGAGACCACAAGAAGAAAAAGAAAATTATATAATTTTAACGTGAAAAGTAAGTGTGAATTTTCCAGGCCTTAAAAACTAAGACTCGTACTAACAAAATAAACGAAAGTCGAAATAAAATAATACAAACGACAAAGCCACTTAATCTTAATGTTTGCAATCAAAAAGAATGAAAACCAAATGATGCGAAAATCCTAAATGTATTAATTAACTCAACTGGGCTCTGGATTTTCTTATTAGAGGGTGCTTTAAATGGAAATAAAATAAATATGCACAAACAATGATGAAATATTTAAGGAGTACAGTTAAGGAGTGTTACACGTGACATAATATTATACACATTGCTGCGTTCAAGTCGTAGAATGTGGATATTACAGGTTCGATTCCAGTGCAAAAATATTTCTCCTTCGATTTTTTCTGTGAAATTCGCGATATTTTTGGTGGAATTTTTGGAAAAAATCTGTGCTTTGTTACTTTTCTTGGTATTTTATATATATACATATTTATGGATATTGAAGCTTGTCAAAACCATAGACAAATAAATATTTAGAATGCATAATATTACTTTCTTATTTTATAACACAAGAACATCGCGTGAACAATTGCGTGAAATTGGCAAAATTAGCGTTTTTTCCCGTAAAAATGATAGGATTCTACTAATCGGTGTTAAATGTTACAATATGTATTCTCGTTGCTTTAAAAAAAATCCTAAATACATACTAGCAATGTGATAGAAATTACTGTCTTTCTCTTACTTGGCAATTGAAAGGTGTAGAACAAACAAAATGTTGTCTTATCTTATTTTTTACCATAATATAGATATTTGTAAGCTTAGTAAGCTTATATTAGAAATAACTTTGCCAGCTGAAAGTACTTGTGTTGGCCAAGGAATTACAAATAGAAAAGCTGCACAAATTTCATGACGCTCACTCACAATTCTTGCTGCTTCAGATTACTGCATTATAATTACGATGAGAGGAGATGTACAAGTACATAAGTGCATAATTAGATAAAATACATAAAATACGCATAATTATGATGCACAAATGCACAAATGCACAAATGCACAAATGTAAAATACGCATAAATGCACAAATGCACAAATGCACAAATGCACAAATGCACAAATGCACAAATGCACAAATGCACAAATACACATATTCTCAAATACACAAATACACAAATACGCAAATACGCAAATACGCAAATACGCAAATACGTAAATACGCAAATGCACAAATGCACAAATACACATATTCTCAAATACACAAATACGCAAATACGTAAATACGTAAATACGCAAATGCACAAATGCACAAATGCACAAATGCACAAATGCACAAATGCACAAATGCACAAATGCACAAATACACATATTCTCAAATACACAAATACGCAAATACGTAAATACGCAAATGCACAAATGCACAAATACACATATTCTCAAATACACATATTCTCAAATACACATATTCTCAAATACACAAATACGCAAATACGTAAATACGCAAATGCACAAATGCACAAATGCACAAATTCGCAAAGGCGCAAATACGTAAATACGCAAATACGCAAATACGTAAATACGTAAATACGTAAATACGTAAATACGTAAATACGTAAAAACGCAAATACGCAAAAGCGTAAATACGTAAATACATAAGCACCAGTTTCTGCTTAAAATACTTTCATCGTTAAACTGCATCCACGAGTTAGATGTAACCTGACGAACAAACAAAATGATTATTTCCAGGGACCGGAGGTTGAAGAAACATCTACTTTCGGGGCACTTAATTTAGTACTTAGTCCTTTCGAGATTTTACGTCGGTTTACTTTTCATTAGAGGCGAAGCAGAAATGAATCGCTAAGCGAAAATGCTTTCAAATTGTTGACGTTTAAGACACCGATACAATGAACGGCTGACATCTTGAGTAAGTTAAAGTCTGTTTTTTTTTTATCAGTGCTATCATCTAGTCACGAACTTTCTTTCTTTCTTTTACTTATTTATTTATTCATTTTTATTTATCTACGGATTTTTTTATAATTTAAGCAATTATTATATATAATATTGTGTATGTACTATAAATTATTAATATATAATAGCGTAACGTAACTCCTCACTAGGAGAACCTGGGGCCAAAGTCTGTATCTTTTGCGTTAGCTGACGCAAGTTAAATCGGCGATAAACAACATATTTTAACAGTTTTCATAAACGCATCGTTGCCTTCCCTTGCGTTACGGATTTGTTTCTTTATAAATGGAAACTTTAGCTTGTTAGCGTAGTACGGACTACCAAACTGTCAAAATGCATTGTTTATGACCGATTTAACTTGCGTTAGCTGACACAAAAGATATAGACTTAGGACTCTCTCTGTACTGGGGGCCAAGTCTGTATCTTTTGAGTCAGCTAACGCAAGTCAAATCCGCCATGTACGTTAACGTTAATTGTTTCAAGATACATTATTTTAACGTTTTTTGGAGTTCTTCTTCCCGATTTCTTACGCCAAACAACACTGACTCTGAATGACTTACATTTTTTGAGTTATAAATAACCTTAGAATATTTAAACTGCCCCTGCCTTCCACCGTAATAATCTGAAAATATTTATTGTGTAACGATGAAGGATGTAACTAGCAGAGGATTGATTTGAATACCCGCGACGTTAGAGGGGGAACCCGACACTTTAGACCAATCAGCCACTAACTTGTGGCGGATGATAGTGAGAATAAGCTATGCCTTAAGTCTAGTATCAACTTACTTAATTTTTTTTTATCAAACTTACAAAAAACTTGACCTAATTTATAATCCATGTATTAAACCATGTACAATGTGACCTTAGAACGGAGCACCCTAGTAAGGTCACATTTTTGTGACTTTTGTAAAACATTGTGAAATAAATAATTAAAATAAATCAGGGGGTATGAATTGAGCAGTACATAAAAGAGGATATCCTTTACCATGCTGTATACTTTACCAAGTGGATAATGCATACTCGTCCATACCAATTGTATCGGACAGAATAGATTTATACATAAAATGTTATAATTATTGAATTATTTAATGATTGTATGTGTTAAATGTTATCATAAATGTATGCATTGTTGCACCTTTATAAGGTCTCAGTTCTCATTTTGCTTATAAAATTATCTTACACGCATTGTATTGTACTTGAACAAGGTTAAATAATTGACACTAACCATGGGATTGTGGAATTTGTAAGACACGGTTCTCTTAAAGAAAGTCGTTTCTCTCCACGTGTTTCTGTTTAGAATGACTGTTTTAGTTCCCATTCACGTGTTAATATATAAGAGATGAGCCTTTCTTATCTTTAATATTTGAATTTGAATATCCTTTGTTCATAAACTAAATAAGTGGCGAGAGACAACTGCTTCAGAGGGTATTACCATTTGTGAAGATGAAGGAAGCAGAAACCCAGGAGCAGTTTTTGTTCGACAATATTTGAAGTCACTGTTTCATTTACAAATCCTTACCCAAGGTCCCTGAAGAGAAAGCCGGCGATTTATAGTCGATGTCACTGGTGTGAGCGTCCAGTACACGAGTTGACTAGTGACATGCTTTGCTCTAAGTAGGCTGTAGGTAATTTTTCAAGTTCGGGTATGAATTATACATAAAATATTTGAGAATGGCCATATTTTATGTAATTTTCCGCTGATTGTTTTGGCCAACTGATTATGACCAAGTTCTTAAGTATTTATTATAAAATTATCGAATTTTCTTTAATTTATCTACAATCTTTTAATTTCGCTATTTGGTTAGTTATTTGTTCTTAGGGTAGGCATAGTTTTCGGCCTTTATTGACTGCACGCCACTGCAGTTGACAGGGATAATAATTAGAAAAATTGGTGGGACAACGTTTGACTTAATTGATTGCTTTAATGTCTTCACATTCTTAGTGAAAGACATTATTTCAAGTATTGAATCATTCCATGGATAGAAAATATGTATTATTTCTGCCTGAGTAATTATACATTAACAATGCGTATGTGAATACCGAAAATTGTAGTATATAAGTAGAGGAATGTTAGTCGTTGACTTTTGTTCAATATTTCACCCCCGTTTCAATTTGTTATATGTTTACTGTCTTTACTTGAAATATCTTTAAAAAAATAACAGAAAGGTTACTAAGAGAATAAAATTAATTCTTGAATTACTTCCATGGCGACGTTTTCGTGGGAAAATCACCTCAAGGTCGTTTTATAACTAATTTATTTAAGCTATAATAAAGACTTACAAATAATAACTTACATCTAAGATTTATAACTAATAACTTACAGGTAAAATTTATTACTATAACTTACAACTTAGATTTATAAATAATAACTTACAGCTAAGATTTATTACTAATAACTTACAGGTAAATTTTATTTCCATAACATACAGCTTAGATTTATAACTAATAACTTACAGCTAAGATTTATAACTAATAACTTACAGATAAAATTTATTACTATAACTTGCAGCTTAGATTTATTATTAATAACTTACACCTAATATTTAATACTAATAACTTACAGCTAAGATTTATAACTAATAACTTACAGGTAAAATTTATTACTATAACTTACAGCTAAGATTTATTGCTAATAACTTACAGCTAAGATTTATTACTAATGGCTTATAACAAAGATTTATAATTAGTGACTTACATCTAAGATTTATTATTGCAAGCCACATAACCAAGTCTTATATATTTTTGACCAAGTGGGTCAATTCACAATACCGCTATATCACTTACAACTATGACTTAAAACTAAAGACCTATATATCCTGTCAAAACTGTTACTTCATTTTATTTTTTGCGCCATATATATTATGTTACTTGTGACATACTTTTTTACATTATTTAATTATCGTATTGTGTTTTTCATTTAATTTAATTTTCTTCTTATAAAATAACATCAGTGTACATGTACAAGGTAAAAGCTCGCAAGTCGCAGTAATTAAGGAATGATCTCTGTAGGTGCTAGGCAGTACCAGAGCAGGGTGGCAGAAGGCTTCAGGGGTGAGCCGGCGCTACCAACACATTCATTAAAGCATGTCAGGGCGCTGGGATCATTAACAACCCTGTCATTACGCGAGCCAGGGGGGGGGAGGAACCGTCGACGGACTGTTCATTTGGGCAGTCTATTTACGTCGAGCTTTGATCGAACTTCCAAAATCATTTACGTGGTTTAAAAATAATCTGTGAAATGTTTAGAAGATAAAATGTTAATCAATAGTCTATCAACATTCGTACCTAATGCGTTTTTTTTTTAATTTTGCTTCCGTATTGTAAAATAAAAACCAGTTCGTAATACATGTTCGTCACTCGGTGAGAAGTTAATTCCTGACAACATCTAGCAGCAATTTAGTGAGAATTCGTTCATTCTAACAGCAAAAAAATATTCTGTAATAAATTTAATATGCCTGTCGGTTATTCACGGCTATAGGTTACCTTGATAGGGCTGTGGTTCAGAATAGTTTACAAAATTCTATTTTTACGAGTTTTTTCAAGTTTGATAAGAAAATTTATTTCAATTACATGCTCTAATTTAATTTTGTTACAGTTTATCGTGTACGATGAACTTGCTGCAAATAATAGGTAGCATAGCCTGTATATTTGGAGTGTAAAAGAACTGAGAATATGCAAGGGAAAGTATAAATAGCCGGCAATAAATTATTTATTTTGTTGTTTGACCCAATAAACTCAAGATACGCTTTAAACCAGTGATGCACAACCCGCGGCCCGCGAGCCCATTTCGTGCTGCCCACAAGCCGTTTTATGCGGCGACTTGGCTAATTAAAATTAATAAAATATACATGAATTCGCATGACATCTGCCGACGTTCACACGAATTAACCACATAACCAATTAATTTGTTTAAATAAATGTTTAGCTAATTCTGGTGAAACTGGGACAAGAGAAAGAGTTACCGATCTCAGCCGGGTTATCTCACCGAGCAAGATGGCGAAATCCCTGCATTTTATTTATTATGGTGGATTCAACTATTAATGCATCGTTAGTAATTAAAGCGTGGCTTATTCCTTACCACGGATTTTAGCTTTTAATGTGGTGTGACGATTAAGACAACGCATTTTACTCATTTATTTATTCATTTATGGGTTAAAAATATTCTTAGGTCTAGAAATATTTCCGCTATCTTTATGCGTGCTGTAATTGATATTTGAATGCGTTCCATTTTATAGGGGTAACGACATTGTTTTACAAAACAGAAGATTTTTCCCCACCTTTCTCTTCCCCTTCTCTTTCCCCTCCTCTATACCTTCAGCCTCACAACATTCCCCAATTGGGGATGCCATAGTCTCACTGGCTCCAGACGGTTGGGAGCAGTTGGGACTCTTATGCGGTATTCACATAAAAATATATAAAAAAGAAGTAACGGAAGTGAGTTTTGTTATTTTTATTTAATAGTAATCGTTCGGATTTCCGGGTTCCATGATCAGAATACCATTATATTTATCCATTTATAAAATACGAAAGGATATCGCGACTGTATGTCTTCAATATTTTGAATCAGCCGCCTCAAATTATAGATTTTTACAAATTCTTTAAAATTTAAGATTGATAAAATCGACAGCATATAAGGTTTCGATTAATTTTTGATATGGCATCTAAAGATTTATATTATGAAATGCAATATTTTAGGTAGGCACCTAGTTCATTTTTGGTTGATAAGAGGTATGAACCTACTGGCTCCGGACAGATGTGACGTTTGTACTGTATTCATATCAAAATAATTTTAAAATCTACACTGCCGGCGCCTTTGACTGCAAAGTTAACCATATCAAGCTGTGGGTACCCTACCACCCGCGAACACTGAAGATCGATAAATTGGCCCTTCGGCTAAAAAGGTTGTGAATCACCGCCTTAAACTGAAACTCTCCACTCAGAACTCTGGAAAAACACAATTCAGAATAATCTTGGTTTTATGTGGCTTTAGATAAATGTTTAGTTAACCTACTCAAAACCAACCTCTGCTTCGTTATTTTACCTTTCCTCCCAGAAATACGAACCGCCACAAAACATTTCCAAACAATGTGTACGAAAATGGATTGGTGCCTGTATCTCAATATTACGAAGTCAATAAGTTTACTTTTGATGTTATCATACCTACAACGTATAATTCGCGCTTCTCACATATTAGAAGCTTTCTATAGTGAACGTTTTCAGATTTTATAATAAAGGAGCAAGAAAATTACTTTAAAAGGGACAAACAATTTCAGTTTTTAACAATAAAATTGTAACGGTAATATATTAGATATAGCTTGGCATTTTATTGTAGATATTTATTATTTAGAAACTACAAAATATCATTACTATGGCAACACCAAGCTACTCACTTTACCTTTGAAATGTGTTCTTCACATATTCTCATACTAGAACATAATTAAGTTTTTTCTTTTAATTTATAATTTTGATCTGTGTATTTGATTTTTTTTATCTAAGATCTAATACATAGTTATCAATATACAAAATTTCTAAAATACAAAAAAAAATCGCCTTCCCATGTAATTAATTATCTTCTCTGTAAAGCGTTACACAATAATAAAAAAAAAAGATGAAACATAAAATTATCTTAGAATATGATGCAGAATCATCTCCTCTCGGAGAGTACCACTAATTTCTGAACACCGTTTTGTTAAAAAAAAAAATTTATATATTTGGACAATTGCGCTTTCTTAAACTTAGTTTGATTTTCCCATAAGCCGCCTTTGTGTTGCAATTTAAAACTTTTTAAATGTCAGACCATACGAAAGGGTAATCTTAGTAGCAACCGCATTTGAGTAATTAGGCATGAATTTGAAATTTTAAATAATAATCCTACCCTTATTTGCAAATCTGTTATTGCCACAAGCGAAAAAACCCCCAATGAACATTGACGTCAAAAATAATATTGTGAGTGACCTAAAGGGTAAAATAGATTTAAGATTAAATATTCCGTTCAGTTTGGAGTAAATGTGTCACGATAACAATTATTTACATTGAGTGGCGATCTATCCTCTCTGGGTACCCCCTAGAGTGATGTTTATTTGGCGTTGTATTCAGGGAGAAATTAATTAAAAAAAACTTATCTATTCTGCCAGAATTCCAACTAAATATTAGAAAAACTTATCTATTCTGCCAGAATTCCAACTAAATATTAGAAAAACTTATCTATTCTGCCAGAATTCCAACTAAATATTAGAAAAACTTATCTATTCTGCCAGAATTCCAACTAAATATTAGAAACACTTATCTATTCTGCCAGAATTCCAACTAAATATTAGAAAAACGAACCTGAAAGATTCTGATCTCAACTGCAACTTTTAGATTTAAACCATTTCACACAAAATCGGGCAGCTAGAGGTGCTAGTGTAGCACTTTGCCATCTCAATGTATGGAAAATGTTAAGAGCTGGGGGTATTGTCACATTTCTACGGTATTTGATGGAAATACCTTCAGCTCGCAACTCATTTTCAGAGAAAAGCGAAGCTAAGAATAGACGCCATATTCCATGTTTTTATCATGATTTCCGACGTCTGTTCCATATTTTTCAATTTTGCGACAAGAAAAAAGATTTCCACAAGTTTGTTGGTGTATTTTGGAGATGAAGGCGTGTTGCACTTCCTCCTATTTTATACACTAACTGCACTGATGATGTACACTAAAAGGCTATTCGAAACGTTCGCTCAACCAGTAAAATGAAACATAAAACAACAAGTTATCCCATCTAGAATATATTATTATTTATCGACGAATTACAGACGTTCTACCCTCTCCCCACCTGAAGGAGAAGCCAGCCTAGCATAATACCGACGTTTTTGGATTTCTGCAATAATAGCATTCATAATTATAACTTCAAGGAAGTGAGGTATGATTATTGTGTTCGTTCCGCCTGGCAAGGCTATTTCTGCAAACCGCATAACACCAGAGTTATCATTCTAGGGAAAGCCAGGCGATATTCGACGAACATAAATACAGAACTATCAAAAATTCAACATTTAATTTATTTGATAGAAGTTTAGGCGGCTCCCTCATTGGTCGGTAAGGAATAAACATAAACCGGGGGCACAGTTAGAAGGCGTTATACCGAGAGCGTTCTGTTCCATATATTCCTATTGGCGCCCGTTCGCGGGACGGTGCGGTGCGGTGCGGGAGTGGTGTTGCGTACTTCCAAAAAATTAACATTAGCAAAAAATAAGTCTGTAAAAAAATACGATCATCGATCTTCTTTATGACAATATTCCACAAGAGTCCTACCAGCCCGGAGCTGGTGGGACTATGTATCCCAATTGAGGTACGTTGTTAAGCCGAAGGGAGTGAGGAGTGGAGGGAGATGGGGAAGAAGGTAGGAAGAGGAGGGTGAGGAACTACCGGTTATTCCGATCCAGTCATCGAACACGGCTAAAGCCCATTGCAAGCAACGTTCCGATTTTGAATGGTCCTAATCTTACGGGGAGGTGAGTGCTTACGTAGCTAAAATTTGATCTATCCCCACTAAACTCTCGAAAGATGGTCTGTGAAATTTTCAGCTTTTTTCCATCTGGAATTTCCGTGTCAAAGATTTCTAGTTGGCAACCCTATTTCTATCGTGAAGTAGGGAGCTTTGAAGTTATTTGGGTTTTATTTGATACTACACAAGAGTCCCAGCTGCTCCCAATCGTCTTGAGCAAGTTAGACTATGGAATCCCCAATTGGGGTACATTGTGATGCAAAAGGTATCGAGGAAGGAAAGGAGATGGGGAAGATGAAAGTGGAGATGTACCTTTTCATTCAGATCTGGTCACTAAACACGACTAAAGCCATTTCAAGCGACATTTCGATTCTGAACGGTGGTCTTTCACCAGGGCGATACTGACAGTATCTACCACTCTGTAACGTGCCGCAAATATACAACATTTTTTTTAAATGAATAAATTATGAAATAACATGAATTAATCAAATAAAATAAAATTGCGCATGCCGGCTTTTGAACCCGTAACCTCCGGATTCGTACCGATGGATCATAACCACTCAACCACGGAGACCGCCTATAAATAAGACACGATGACAACATTTAAAAAATTTTAATATGAAAAAAGAGTGTTGTAACTATTGGAACTGTGGTATGCGTCAATTATTTATAAATCTGTGTCACATTGATCGATTTTACATGGGAAATAATGATTGTATTGTACATACTTCTATAAATGATTAACGATCGAGTCGCCAAACAATAGTAGTTATAACAGAGAAATATAAAATATATATGAATAATAATAGCCGTAATAACTTTGATGTTCGTTGGGCAGTAAACCAGGATAGTAAAGATTAGACACAATAAAAAAGATAAGAACAATTATTATTGTAAATTATATTCAAATGCACAAAGATATTTCAGTATTCATAGCAAGGTTATCATTGTATTTTTCATTCAATGCAAACTCGAGTCCAAAAGAAAAAAAGTTGCAAATTCCAGCGGCGAATTTCTGCCCAGGTTTGAGCATCATCAAAAGTATCATCTCCAGTAATTAACTTATTTTAATAATAACTTAAAACAGGAAAATCATATAATCTGTTAATTGTTGTAAAATACTATTCCGTACAAATATATTGTTAACAAATCTTTATATAGTTACGCATACGGTCGCCTTGTAAATTCCGAATGATTGCACGCTCGACACGGTATTCCGCCGAGTACCATGAAAATGACTATGTATGTATGAATTTCTAAGGACAGAAAGTCCCATAGACGCTGAATTCGTAACGCACATATGGAATCCATTTCAGACTCACAGGGCAATATTATCTATACAGACGGTTGGTTTTTTAGCACCGAAATTGAATAGGGCGCTGTGATAGTGTGATAATATTATGTTATTTTTATTTTCTTATCTTTTTTATGGCAGTTCACTGCACAAACGCACTCTAAGAGATATCCACGACCGGTCAAGAATCAGAAATAAGAATAGTATGCATGAGACGATACATGAAAGATCATAAAGCAAGGAGCGTGTGCTGATACGATATTGTGTAACAGAACCGGCATAACGGTTAGTTATTTGGTTAATAAAATTTAATAAAAACGAGTCGACTCTCCGGCTAACATCTTTACCGGTTGTGAAAGTAGAAATAAAAAAATTTAAAAGTTTTCAATCTTCCCAAGTGGTATGTTCGCATAACGTGGACGGTTTAAGAAATCGGAGATGCCCCACGAAAAGGCAGGGTGTGTCAGAGGGTGCACGGATGCAGAAGAGGCGAATTTAAGCCAGCAAGGGATGATATTATAATGGATGGTTGGCCAGGGGGAGGATACCTTCAAATTAAATAAATGATGGAAGGAAAAGGACCGAATTATAGAACCAAATTGCAGATATTTACGAAAGTTTGCGTTTTGAACTTTTTACGAAATCTTTAACAATTGGAAAATGTGGAACTAGATAACAATATGGCGGCTTGTCCTTCGGCAGATTTAATATTTTAAAGCTCCATGCTTATGATGGATTTTGCAAATTGAAAACAGTTTACGTTGACCTTGAAATTTAAGAAAATAGATTTCTGCTCTAGTCATAATAAGAAATCAGCAAATTTTAGGGAAGTATCCTCTTTTTTGACCGATAAATGGATAATTTAAACCTTCAAAATGGGTTGCATTGACAAACAAATTCTAGACAAAAAATATGGGCACATTTCATGATGCTAAAGGTCGTCGATCGTGACTTCTGCCTGCTTCAGAAGAGGGGGAGGAATAAGGACACTTAATAAATATTCGCTGATAAAAAAATAACAATATAAGTTCCTAAGAATCAAAAAGGAAAACTGATCAACAGTTTGATAATGCATTCGGAAGGCGAAAAAGCTGTTACGCATAATAATAATTACATAGTAGAACTCTTTTTATAAATAAACCGTTTTTTGGAAACCGTTGAATAATAATGGTTATTAATAAATTTTAAAAAATTTGAAATTAAACTTGAACACAATATGCAACGTAAAATTAAAATGTGAGCAACAATGGGGAAAAATGGAGCACATTTTTTCCAGCACCGATAAAACTTTCCGCTTACCTCGTAATGCTACCTCACTGATGCAAAAAATCCATATTCGAAGCAATTCTATTCAAGGATTGCTCTCCCCACCGGGAAACGAAACTAATTGCGCACTCCGAGTATAAAACCGTAATATTGTGTAATATTATTTTTATTTTAAACACTTTTGGCACGTTCTTGATGGTTTTACAAAATTATTGATAGGTTAACCTATAAATTCTAGGATGAAAAGCTGTGCAAAATTTCGTGCAAAATTTCGTTCAAAAGATCTTGCTGCAGTAAGCCGGTTAGGAAACGGCAAATAAAGTCACAATGAATAATAATAATAGTTGGATGATTTGTATAGCGCCGTTTTGTGAAAAATCACCCCAGGGGCGCTGTACAAATATTTCTTTACTAATTATGTACAAACAGATACAGAACAACATACTTACCTGGCAGGTCGCTTCAGATGAACACAGTTTTAGAAAAATTTATTTATAGAGATGATAGTTTTACATGATTGGTGGCACTAGAAAAGGTGGTATTTATTGAATTATTGGTATTAAATTTTAGGACCGGAAAGTATTCATAAAATGAATTTTAGGACTCGAAAATATCTATAAAAGCGTAAGAAGCTTTTAATAAATATTAACGTTTTTTATTTTATTTTTTTTACACTTTGGTTATTTACAGTGTTGCGGGCTGTGGACGCATTTGCGCACCGATGCGTGAATTTTTAATTTAATTTTATTATTTTATTATTTATTTTTTATTATTTATTTTTTTTTAATTTATTTTTTTTTAATTTTTTTATTTATTTATTTAATGACTTTAGGTAAGTACTAACCGGCTAGCCTAGCTAAGCAATTTACAGTTGAATTTCTTCAATTTATGGATACGATTGTCTGAAGAGATGTGTTTTAAGTTAATGAACCATCATGTTAAAAAACCACATTTTATTAAACATGATTTTGAAAAATGTTTAAGAAAAGCAAGAAATCTATAAGTTTAACGGTCCGACTTTGACGTCATCTGAATTATATCGTGAGCCATTGCGGAGAGATTGACAACTTTGTAACGTCATCGGATGCAAAATAGCATGGCGCTATTTCTAATTTGATCCGTTTTTAAAACAAACAAAAAAAAAATCTTATCATTATTTTACTACAAAAACATTGTTTATTATTTTATTTAGTATTATTCCTTTTCCAGCAAATGAATAAAATTAAGCGAATAATTTTTTTTTCTTCTTATTTTAGTATCGTTTTAAAATTCGACCTTTCGGAGACTTATAAGGACCCGCCAAGGCTTCCTACCGGAGGCGACCCGTAGTACGCTATCCGATTTCTCAAAACGGTTTGGTGGGTGCCAGGGGCATGCCGGGTATTTTTCTTACAAATATTCCGTTTGTCCAAATCAAAAACGCTTCATGAAAAAACTAAAGAATGCGAAAAACATTAACTCTCAGCAAATAGTAAGTATCGAAAGAAACCGGAGCGTTTGCCGCGTGTACCTCGGCGTGCACCAGTTGCATGTAATTTCGTAATTACTTACGAAAATATTTAAGTGTCACCATATTTTTCATTCGTTTGAAGGTTTATGGGGTAAAACTCAAGTAGTTATTAGAAAAACAACGACATAAAAACTTGATACTAAACACGAGACTCGTATATGTATATGGGCAGAATATTTTAAATGTATTATTATTATTCTTTTTTTTTAATCATTGAAGATAATATCAACAACTCTCAAAATGAAACATGAAACCGAAAAGACACGACAAAAGAAACCGTTCCCAGATTGCAACCGTAACCATTTTCTTTTCTGTGTCTTTTCGCTTTTATGTTTGATTTTGCGAGTTATTAATATCATCTTCAATGATGCTGATGATCAATTGTACAGACATATTTCAAAGCTCAAAATCCCCTGAGAACGTTACCATTCCGAATCGGAGCCATAGTGCGCGTCAGCGTTCAACGGAATAACGTGGATGCGCCATATAGCGCGTTGGCGTTCCACTAGTTAAGATAAGTTTAATAGTCAATAACGATGTACGGTTGCGGTAGAAAACATTACAAGAAGTGTAGTAAATGATTGTAGATAAAACAAAGCCGTCGTTTAACAGAAATCGCAATAAATGAAAAATTCTCATTTTTTATGAGTATAAAAACAACAATTTAAAACTTAATTTTTCGATCGGCCCGGTTTTAAACTATCGCGCCTAGAATTAATTTTATATTAACCACTTTATTCTGAAAAATCACTGCACGCCACTGGCGGGTACATCAGTCCATGAACTGAAGGCTTGGGACGTAACCCAGCGTAAAGGCGGGGGAGTTCTAACCCCTAATTTCAAGGGTTATGAAACTAATATTTGTAGACGTTTTAATATGCGAGATATGAATGAAGCCAATGATTAGGTACCCAGTCATATTTCTTGGGATCGTGATGCTAGCGGGTGCGCTGCCTTGAAGAGGATCCTGCATTTTTGATTTAGGACTGGTACCGCTGAGGTGTTTGAGGTGATTTTGGACAAGGTCCCCCAGCAGTTTAGAGACCTTTCTATTCCATGAATTTTTAATTCCATTTATCTTTCAACTAACACCGACTACTTCGTCCCACTGCGAATGGTTGATGTCGAGTAGCGCTCGCTTCTTGTAGAGAAATAATGGCCGGCAGTCGTACTTTGACTCGCCTCTCCGATGCATCGGAATAAAATGACAGAAAAAAGAGTAATTATCATATTTTGAGTAATCGAAATTTGTTGAAATAGAACTGGCAATCTCGGTAACCAGACAAAACAGAATAGTGACAAAACAGAACAAAATAATAAAAAATAGGTTAAGTTATGTTACGTTAGTATCAGCTAGGTTGGGTTATATTACTTCTTTTCTTTCAATTTTCTATGGTATTCAGATTTATCACTGTTCTGTTTTCTCATGGAACCGGAAATTCCATAAAACCGGAAATGCTAATATTACCATGCTATCACAAGTATTGGATCTACGAAACACCTGAATGGGGAATGTTGCGATATGTGGGAGGAGAAAGAGAGGGGGGAATAGGAAGATTGGAAACTACTGGATACTAATACGTTTTTTTTTAACTGTAACCGGACAAATCATAACACTATTTAAAAGTGATATAATTTCGAAAATTAGGTTTGGTTAAGTTTTTAGGATAGTTTTAAACTTTTCTAAGGTGTTCTGGTTTTATTTGTCTGTGTTCCGATCTGTCATAGAACCTATCTTCTTCTTCTCTTTCGTATGGTCGAAGAGTGTTGGTGGAGGTCATAGTGGGATCTTGAGGATATTCAGCCAGTGGACGACCTCGGGAGTCATTTGATTCAGCACATGTGTCATTGGGAAACTGATGAAGGAGACATTTTTCTCGTTTCAGTTATTTGAATATGTCCAGATCACAAAGTTCGAAACTCTTTAGGCCCCATTTTACATCGTATATGCCACAACGGCTGTGACTGGACCGGATGCGGTTTAATGAGGTCCACATCTTCAGAGCGAGAGAGAACCCTGGCAATTTAATAGAAGAGTAACAAGGTGCTTGGATTTTCACGTGGAAACATGTTTTTTGCGAATGGAACCTATTAAACATACATATACCGTGTCAAGTAATTTGTGTCAATCAATTATTTTGTAAGTTTTATCAACGTTCAGATTTTTCACAATTTACAAGTAATACAAACAAACCAAAGCTACTTATAAAAACAGTAGTTAGAAATCAGGGTGTCTTTGATAGTTCAATTAAATCAATTGTAATTCTTCTGGTATTATTAACGTAATGTATTTAGTACGTTCCGAGAATGCGCCAAAATACGATCACGAGGAAAATATTATAATTAATAAATATTCTTGATTATTCTAATAACATCATAATATCCTTGTTTACGCGTTATTTTAAAACAACTCTTGTTTTTCATCTGTTTCATTTAAAAATTAATATATCAATATTTCACATTCTGCGTAAGCAATATTTTTTAATAAGGGCAGCTTTACAAAGCCTTAAGCACCTTAAAAACGGTACAAATCAACAATATTATAATGATGGAGAGACGTTCCGCCAATGGATGAAATAATCAAACTGAATTGTGATATGTAAAAAAAATAATAAAAATGAATGAACATTTAAACACATATTATTATAAAAAGATTTGGGGAGTCGGGTTAAATTACAAAAGATAAATTAAATTTGTTTGAAAGGGTTTTAAAACTTTATTTTACTTGGGTATTTGATCTTTTAAATATTTTTATTACCTAAATATATATGTATGAGTATTAACATACTTTAAAGTTTCTGTGAATGTATTTTACATTCAGAAGCAAAATTTCCCCCCTTTTAATTATGGTAGATATAACCTAGAAGGAATTCAAATATTCGTTAGCTTGGAATGCATCATCCTTAAAATCATTAAATAAGAGTTAAATACAAAAGTCAAGATTATTATTATTCTTGTAACCTTCACGTGTTAATTCAATGATTCTAATTTATAACAAGTTAATCAGCGCCATTCTGAATTTTTAATTCACCTAAACCTTGGCGTCAAATCGAAATATTTAGAAAAAAATGCAGGTTGATTCGGCTCAAATATTTCAGCACCTAACAATAAACTACTATTGTCCAAAAAAAAATAACTTAGCAAATTACGGATTAAAACAAACGTGATAGGTGCTCGTATATGGCGCTAATTAAAATATTTTAGAAAAAAACACTTTTAAAATTTAATGCTTTTAAATATTGAGGTGAATTGTTTGTTGGGTGTACAAACGGAATGAAAAATGGAATAAATTATCATTGTAAGTTTAAAGCTAAGAAACTTATGAAAATACTGTTTATGTTAGTTTTACAATAATACAATGTTTTTTTATAAGTGCCTTGAAAGACTTGAGCTTTAAATCTTCCATCAAAATTTATTCCATTTCATATTCCGTGTGTGTTAGCCGCCAATAGAAAAATAATTTGAATGTTTAAAAGCATTACGTGCCAAGTGTTTTTTTTCTAAAATGTTAAATTAGCGCCATCTATGAGTGCGTATTACGTATCGTTTAATATTGAGAGCAGATAAAAAGAGCGGAAATCTGTACGTAACGCTTCTCTTTACAATTTTCACTTGCGAAGCATTTCTTCTCAGTTACACAATCCGAGATCAAAATACTGGGATGAAAATTACCGCCGGGGAGGTTTTAAGGTTTAGGTGAATCCCGTTTGCGCGCCGGAGATAAAGCCTATTTGTGTAGTACAATGAGGAATTAAGGGAGAAAAAGCATCTTTAGCCGGTCTTTTATTCCTTAACGATCTGGCCGAAAAGCATATTGGGCGGGCAGGGCTGCGAAATGTGTGCTACAAAAATATTACACCGAGGTATGGTTAGTTTGTATTAACTAAATGCGTTGATATAGGCTACCTAAAAGAGCCCAAAGCCAGGAAGCATTTGGAAAAGAGTGGGTACACTGATCTATCATAAGAACAAAAATATTACACCGAGGTATGGTTAGTTTGTATTAACTAAATGCGTTGATATAGGCTACCTAAAAGAGCCCAAAGCCAGGAAGCATTTGGAAAAGAGTGGGTACACTGATCTATCATAAGAACAAAAATATTACACCGAGGTATGGTTAGTTTGTATTAACTAAATGCGTTGATATAGGCTACCTAAAAGAGCCCAAAGCCAGGAAGCATTTGGAAAAGAGTGGGTACACTGATCTATCATAAGAACAAAAATATTACACTGAGGTATGATTAGGTTTGTATTAACTAAATGCGTTGGGATATAGGCTACTCTAAAAGAGCCCAAGCCAGGAAGCATTTGGAAAAGAGTGGCATACTTGATCTATCATAAGAACAAAAAATATTACACCGAGGCATGGTTAGTTTGTATTAATCTAAATGCGTTGATATAGGCTACCTAAAAGCCCAGCCAGGAAGCATTTGGAAAAGAGGCAATAATTGACTATCATAAGAACAAAATATTACAATCGAGGTATGGTTAGTTTTGCATTAACTAAATGCGTTGGATATAGGCTACCTAAAAGAGCCCAAAGCCAGGGAAGCATTTGGAAAAGAGTGGGGTACACTGATCTATCATAAAGAAATAAAAATATTACACCGAGGTATGGTTAGTTTGTATTAACTAAATGCGTTGATATAGGCTACCTAAAAGAGCCCAAAGCCAGGAAGCATTTGGAAAAGAGTGGGTACACTGATCTATCATAAGAACAAAAATATTACACCGAGGTATGATTAGTTTGTATTAACTAAATGCGTTGATATAGGCTACCAAAAAGAGCCAAACGCCAGGAAGCATTAGGAATAATATAATATTCAAAGATAGGCCACCTAATGCAATCATCTAATATTTTAGTCTAACAATTAAAAAAAATACATTAAACGATTTTTTAGAACTCTTAAAAGGCACTAGATTTTTTTCCATGTATTCTATTATTGTAGTCATGGAATATGGGGGTTAAAACTAAGAACAAAGCGTCATGTCCAGACTAAGCTTTTGTCATAGATTTTACCCGGACCTTTCAGGATCATGGAAGGAAGACGGTACTTAGTTAAGCCAGTGGCGAAATAGGAAACTGCCAAGCCCCTAGCTCAAGTTAAAAAGGCATAAAACAATGTTTTTATAGTTAGACAAATACCATATCTATGACGGTAAATATATCTCTTGATGTCTACGATGCGTAGGTGTCTAGATGGAAGGCCATCTTGGACGCTTCCTCCGCAATCATTCGAATATTACCTAACGGCTCCCTGGTCTTTTGCAAAAGCCTGTTAAGAGGAACGGCTGCGCGGCCTGTTTCATACGAAACATTATTTTTGATTTGGGGTCAAAATACCCACCCAAACTGAATGATCTTTTTTTATAAATTGAAAGTATGATAAATAAGAATACGGATAAGAAGTATTTTATTTATTTTTGTTTTAAATTATGAAATATAGGTCATTAAAGAAATCAATTTTTCGTGATTTTAGAGGCAACTTTGAAAATTATTTGTGGGTTTATGGTAAACAAAAAAGAGTCATATTTGCTATGTAAATACGATTATATAAAATAATTTTTTAATAAAACGTTTTATCGGGTCGATATTTTAAATTATATACGGAAAATTTGTGTTCTTACAAAAATTTGTTGTTTTTTAATATAAATTAAGTCCATCATATTGCTCATTTTTTTTTATTTGACAATTCATTATATTTTCATAGTAGACAGGGTAAATTTTTTTAAATCATCGTTAGCCCCCAAATAATTGCTAAATTTGCACCTGAAATTGTTAATATTTGATTTATTTAATGGTCTTTATTTTGTAAGTGTAATCATAAAATGAAGATAGTATAATTGAAAAAATTTTACAGTAAAAATTAGAGTTTCACAGTTGCATTTAAAAGCAGCTGCCTGGAAACATTACTGAAAACTGTCCATACATAAAGTTGGATATTCAAAAAAATTGGGTTGACAATAAAAATTATTTTAGTTATTTTATTCTTATTGCGTATACGTATCTTGGTCAATAGTTTATACAACAAAAAAAATAATTCCAAAAATGTCATAGTTCTAGTCCCGCCCTGGGGAAGATATTAGAAACGAGTGTATCTCGCTTTTTAAATCTCCGATCATCCCTTCCCAAAGCGGGCATTTAAAATATTCCAAATCTCCTTGATAAAGCAAAGTCGAATAAAGGGATGAACCACTTCAAAGGACTTTCGTTCAGTCTAATAGTTTACATTATCGGAGGAGGTCCCCACTTTAAGCATGTAGCACTTTAAGACGTATATTATGTGACCTCCAATACTAAACTTGTTCAATTGTATAGACGGCGATATAATACGTGATAGTTATAGCTATAAAGCACAGATGGCTTTCCTAAGTAGCTTTTAATAGTAGTTCAAAGAGTTCCGATAGATGTCACTGAGGTGTTACTTGAGAGATAAATACAGCTTACGCGCCCTGCAGACCGGCAGATCGCAAGAATAACTAAATGGAGAACAATGGCTTCCTGGCTGTGAATTTGAGAAAGACTAAATACATACTTAAATGTATGTAGTATTTACAACTGATTGGAGAAGACAGTAGTGGGTCTCTCATTTCCTAATTTATAATGTTATTTAACCCTTACCACTCCTTTGTCGGGTGCCAGCCGACATCACTATTTGTACGCTACAACTCCGTTGTCGGCTGGCGGCCGACAAAATAAGATGTGCCCGCGCGGTGTATTTTCGCGGGCAAAACTTGACACGTGACGCTATGTCTTGTGATTATTCGATAAATAACATTTAATTTCACGTTTTAATAAGATTTTGACTGTTTTCCGTTTTTGTTTTACTATAAAATAACCTTTTTGTATTTTAAATAAATATTTTAACATTATTTAAATTAGAGTTGGCTGACAACAAATATTAAGAAATAATGGAGTGGTAAGGGTTAAATACTAACGTTCCCTGCTTTAGAGCAGTAACTTCCCTGGCTTTTAACGCGGGTCGCCTGTCAAATAATCTGTACATATAAAAATCAATGTAAGTTTGTTCGTTTGTTTGTCCTCGATTTTCTCGAAAATTACTTGGACCGGTTTCGCTGAAAATAGCACAGTTTGTTCTTATTAGTGCCGGGAAGGTTTAGAGGGTAGTTGGAATGAAATCCAATATATATAATTGTTGCTATAACATTTTAAAATTAGTATGAAAAACATTGAATCCGCCATGTTTTATTTAGCTTAGCCCATAGATATAACACTCTGGTTAGCCACAGATTGCATATTCATAAGAAGATGATTTTTTGGGTAGAATATTATCAAAATGGAAAACACGAGTAGGTACCTACTTTAGAACTTTATGATTTAGATATACTTTGAATGAAATCAAATATTCAAATGAATGCTTCTTTATTTGAAGATAGTTACTTTCGCTGTCAAATCAATTATCGTACCCATGCAAGGCCGGGTACACAGCAGCTAGTAGGGAAAAAATATGGGTTCGGAAATAAATTCGTGTGGGTTGTCCCACATATCCATTTAAAATACGGCATATTCGTACGAGATCCAAAGTGAAAGAGGCTCTTACTATAACCGTGGTGAGATACTCGTACTACCGGCGAAATCGAAACGGCGTTTGAGATGGCTTTAGCTTTGTATGTTAAGTGACCAGATCTAAATACCTAAGTACTTTTTTGCAGTTAATTTTCTCTTCCCATTTTATTTTCCTGCCTCACTTGCATCAGCCTTACAGTTTTCCGTAAATGGGAGCATTATAGTCCATCTGACTACAAACCGTCGCGAGTCTTGCGCAGTACAAAAGAAAATCAAAATAAATTTATAAAAAGTCGTTTCGAACACTTCATTTTTCTTATAAAAAAAAAACTAAAATATTAATCCCCGTTTTAGATATTATAACTAAAATGGGTTGGATTGAAACCAGGCACGCTTATGTGTCATCCATATAGGCACATAATGCCACCTTACCTTACTCGCATAAAAAACAAAAAGGATTAAAATTTACAAAATTATTGCAAGAAATCTATAAACGTTTTCAAAAACACACGCCAAGTATTAACAACACGACACACCGAACGCCCTCTAAGGTGTCGGCGGGAACTAAGTATGCAAAATGACGCCCACGTTATATTCAAATATTATCTTATTTCCGCACAACAAATGTACACGTGTGCGTGGTGTTTATTCAGGGGACGGCTCGTTTGTGTTAGTGTCTGAAAGGCAGTGCCTTTCTGTACAAATATGCAGCCAGCAAATGTAACAATCAGTACCATCCGTGCCTCTATTCGTCAGTACAACTTTACCAACGAAATAATGTTGGCTTTCTTTCATATAATTGTGCGGTTGAAAAAATATGAAAATTTTATACACCTACCCAGCAATTAACGTGTAATATTCGTAAATGAAGCGGTCATTCGGAAATTTGACGTGGCTTAGGTAATTCCAAAGCAACATCGACTCAAACCAGCAGGCTAGTCATTCTTAACGAAACATTTTTTTTAAATACCAATTAATTCGCTGTTTTTTCCACTGCCTACACTGATTAAAAACTCCGTGCACGCTACTGTTTGAAAGTACTAACCAAAAAGCACTACGGTAAAATTGAAAAACATAACACAGCTAAATCACAATCATCCAAAAGCGTCAAAGATTTCCTTTAAAATATTAACAAAGCGTGGGTTTTCCAATATAACGTGACTCATTATTGAAAACTCAGTCGAATCAGATGTTATCGACGAGTAGCTACATCTACTACGAGTATTTACATTAAATGTATTGTGATGTGGATAGACGTTTGACATTTGGCGATGAAAATGATTCGCCATACCCCTACGAGAAAATCATGACCTTTTAAAAATAATCTAGAATACGTAGAATATATATAATACGAGTAAGGAAAGTAAAAATGTATGAAAATGTATAGAGTTGTTATCTATAAAAAATGCATATTCTTAAAATAAGCAAAATGTATGGAAAATTAATAAACTGTACGAATGTAATATATATCTCGTAACATATAAAAATAAATAATAAACTCACACATACAAACACAGAATTACTTGAAACGTCGCAAGTACACACATATTTTACACGACAAGGTCATAATTAACATTCAAACACTACATACACGATATGGCAAGCAATCCATTAGCTACGAGGAGAGCAGTTTATACGTTGTATAATTGCCTTCTAGACAATATTTAAAAAAAATCTAGGTATACCTATTTTTTTTTATATGAGAAAGCAATAATTAAAGCGTGCAATTTTTTGATGTATTTATTTATTTACCAATTCCAGTTAAATAAGTAAAAAAGAGATCATTTATTTTTTCTGGGTTAAAAAAAAGTATTTGTAGCCATTTATTCTCAATATATCATTCTGCGGGGCATAAGTCACATAATAATTAACTATAGTAAATAGATATTAAAACGAAAAATTAAAAGAACGGCAAAGGGGTCCACGGGGAAAAGCCTTTGGGAACCTAATGCTTTAATATAATATAATGTATTTTCATAATGACACGACAATTTATGTTTCTTTGTAATATTAATATTACCATTTTAATATATTACGTATGAAATATTTTAATTTAACAATGAATATTCTGTGATAACATCACACTTAAAACGTTTTTTTGTACATCCAGTCACTTACCTCAGAACAGGTTTCACCTAGTGAGGTAGGTAATGTAAATCATACAATAATATAATTATGTAACATGTTGTACTTATATTTAAACATGCCGTATTGTATGAAACTGTATAACGTTCTTTCAATAAATGTCGATCTATCGACACTGAAATTGAAAACTGAAATATATAAATGTGTGGTGTTGTCTCCCTCTTACACATAATACCTTATTGTCACCTTACTCTAATATTTTGTCCTTTTTTAGTATATACTATCTCACTCTATTGTTT
>JAHDVE020001531.1:0-25309 GCA_022606495.2 Halesus radiatus | reverse complement strand
CATCCCGAACTCAATTGCAATCGGAATAAAGTCTCGGATATGCCTACCCGATTTTTATTTATATGAGACATCTATTGACTTGTTTTACAAGTCTGGAAAAAAATATTCAATTTATTTTAACATTCCCGGCACTAATAAGAACAAATTGCTATTTTCAGCGAAACCGTTCGAGTAATTTTCGAAAAAATCGAGGACACACAGACAGAAAGACAAACATTCCATTGCATTTTTATATATATATAGAGATGTTTACTATTCGTTAGTTTCTCCTTCATCCGCTTACAAAGATAACCATCGGAATGTATTTATTAATAAAATATTTTTTTTAGATTCATTAAACCATAGCTTCAATTGAATTTGCAACATTATTTTTTTTAAATAAAAATATTTGTAACAATAATAATATGGTGTCTTGTTTTGTATTTTCCAGTCAAGTTGATATTTCAAAACATCACAGCTCATTGTGGAGATTACGTTTCGGGCTGAGCTGCGTTGATTTTGAAAATCTTGACGGAAAATCAGTGTAAATTTCATTACGCCAGAACTCAAAGTTCAACAGTTTTTAGTGAGACATACTGAGCGAGCTCGGGCCCAGCGCTCACTCAGAACCACGCCCGACATAACTGGTACTTTATTTTATTTGTGTCCCATAATATATTATGTTATTTTGCATTATTATCTATATGCATCGTATTGTAAAATTTTTGTGCACAGTGTCAGGGAATATTTCGCCCTCTTCCTATGTCAACTGTGGTTAGAGGTGCATAAATGTTGAGATAATTTTCTCTACCCGGTGAGCGGGCTGCCTATTGCTGCTGTAGAGCTTTTATTTATTTTTATTTCAAAGAATTGCAAACTGTGCTTTATATGCAATTTTTTATGGCAATCTTATATTTAAGCCCGCTCACTAAGGTAATGGAGGGTATAATATTGAATTTGAGCGTAGACGGATTGGAACATTATTTTCAATATTATTTTATTATAGTATTGTATTTTTAATTTTATTTGATTTTCTTCTCATGTACAATATTTATAACTGTATGGGACGTGTGGGATTGCACCAACCTACATCCTAGAATACAAAACTATTTGTTCTGATTATTTAGCCTTTTAATTCCAAACTTTTTATTATTTGTAAGCTTATTTTAGGAAATGTTCTTTTCAAAGATGACGATGACTTTTTAATAAGATATTTAATTTATCGACAATATCTGTAGAAATACGTTAATTAGTGTAATTTTGTAACAAGAGAGGGAAAAAATGACGAAAGGTGATTTGTGTAAGGCAAATTGTCCCTGTGTCGGTGACATCGAATACTAGGGCCGATTTCTGTTCTTTCACAGTACTAGAACTTAGCTGAAGTTTTAACAGTATTGTTATTATTACTAGCTGGGGAACCCGGCTTCGCTCAGGACAACATTCGAGAGTGTTCTAGAATGTTCCACAGTGATGTTCCTGATTCCCCATTCCCGAACATTTCACAAAATTCCGGGATGTTCTGGAATGTTGTGTAATGCTCTCGAATATATATATTTTTAATAATATATATTGATTAAAATTAAGATTGTCGAACCTTTAAGAACTTTCCGGAACCTTCTAGACGCACCGACACACACCGCCACTCATTTTTGAAAGCTTCTAGAACTTTATCCTTCCACAATTTTCTAAAGCATTTGCGAACCATCCAGAACCTTCTAGACTGACCGACATACTCCGCCACTCCTTCCAGAACTTTCTACAGCTTTATCGAACCTTCTAGAATTTTCCGGAAGACCGTTCTTGAAATTTCTAGAGGGCGTAACTTCCAGCCCTTATATCTTCAAAAGCACGCCCTTTAAGTAAAAACGGGAACCCTCATCCTGGAGGGGGGATAGATATCTACCACACCATATAACTCCATTGATCGTACCGGGACTCGTTCCTGATTTTTTGCGGTCCGCACGTTTTTTTGGATTTTCGTTTATAATATATATTGATTATATCGTATTAGAAAAGTTTTAATCCCAGGCAACGCCGGGCACAGACCACCGGTAATGAATAAATATAGAATTATTTTCCATATCCGGAACGTATCGAACGAGAAATACCTGTTTTCGATCTGTTTACCTCTCCCATACGATACACGGCTGTTCATAATACTAAGCACCATCAAAATACCATAAAGTCCACGCACGCAACAACATTACCCGCGGGAGATAAACCGGTAGAAGTGTGCTTAGGGCGTGTCCGTGTGCCCGAAATATGTTATATTTTCCCTTACTTCAAGTGAAATTGATCAAATAATTTCAAAATTCTTTCTTGAACAGATGATCTATTTTATAGGCATGTAGGCTGAAGGGGGTGCCTGGCTATACAGATCTGGTCACCAAATACGAATAAAACTATTTCAAGCAAGTTTCGCTTTTGAATGTTGTTCTATTATCAGGGCGTTAAGCTTGTTACAAACAGTTAATATTGTAATTAAATGATACAATAAAACTTTGTTTTATTTTTAACGCCGACCAGTTTGGGAACAACCGTTCCATCATTAGGACAAAATACATACTAAACAATATTACAAAAACATGGCAGAACATACATATCACAGTGAGGGTGGGGGCGTGACTAGGGATTAGTAAAGAGTGGGGGACGAGATAATAATAATAATAATTGGATGATTTTTATGGCGCCGTTTTTGTGAAAAATCACCTCAAGGGCGCTGTACAAATCTTACTTCCTATTCTTACATTATTCCTATATTAAATCTATGACATTTTTTTTGGACACTATCATTACACATTATTTATAGACCATATAAAGAGATGCAGTTAAATTATCAAAACTAAATACGGCTTAGTCTAAGTTTTCATACATGTTTAATTGAAAAAAAGAGAAGCTAACTGTATTTATTCCTTACGATATATTGCAAGACGCTAATACGAATGATAGGAGTTGTGTGGAGTTGGGCGGCGGGTGAGGACGGGGGCCGGGGGTACTGATCCTATCTTCCAATCTTCTTTGTCTTTGTTGGTGACGCCCCTGGGCGGCGTGACGGGACGCTCGGTGTTGGTCTGCCCGTACGCCAGGTCGGTCGGCTTCAGGATCTGGAAAGAGCACATCAGCGTGTCGTCTATTTCTCGCCCCAGCCGGTGGTATCTTTGTCGGGGTCGGACCACAGCAGGTCGCAAAGCAGCCTTGTCGGGCACGTCCGTGGACCGCATGATGCACCGGATCTGCTCCGTGAACTGGAGGTCAGAACTCAGGTCGCCGTGACAGCAGAAGATCTTCTCGTCAAATGTTTATATTTCCTATTGCGCCTTTCTCGGCAGCCACGAAATCTAATTTTGCGGATTGCGGTTGTGGTACAACGTTCAAGGTTATACATCGATATCTTTCCAGCTATTAAAGGCTCCAAAATAGCACATTCACCTTTAAGTTTGAGTTTGAGTTGTCTAGCTCGTATACGATATTGTTTACAATCACCACAGTTCAAAGAATAACATTGTAAATCATTCACTTTGGGACACTTTTAACAGGCAAAAAGGTCTTTTAATAAACACATGTGTCGAACGCCTTCTACCGACCGATGCTTTTGGGTTAATTTAGAACAACGTGATAGATTTGAACTTAAAATATTTGGGTTTTTATTTGATTTTTTATTATAAACTTGATTTAAGCCCGAAACGGCCATACTAAAATTATATGATTTTTATAAATGTGACCTATAAATTATTGCGGTTATTTTACCCTACTCTAACACCGGAAAAATTAAGAACTTCCCGATATTTCCCAGATAAACTAGGAGCGACTAAAAAAAGCTGCCGGCTGCTACGAGAGCGCCAAGACAAAAAAAAAATATAGAGCTTGTGAGAGAGGTGAAAGGAAACATATATAAAATGGGGATGTAATATAGGTTTTTTTTATTAATAATATACTCATTATTAGTTAATTTATTTATACCCATATATTATACAGTTTTCATAATGTAAAACAAAAATAAATAAATTACTTCTAATTTGTACTGGATATTTACTATACTTTTTGATGAAAAAAAAGATGTGACATGGGTCAAAAGATTGTCGCAAAATTGTCTGTACAAATAACTAACTAACCATCACACCGTTTCCCCCTCAGGGGTATCCAGAGAGGACGGATCGCCAAACAACTCGATCTTGGCATACATATCTTGCTTCATTCACATTCATACAACGCCTCATACATTCTCTTTTGTTATTCCGACTTCTGACATGGCCCGACTCGAGTATTTGATTCAGTTGATCGTGCCATGTCTACCTCGGGCGTCCCCGGCTTCTTCTTCCATTCACATTCGCGTCATATATTCTCCTTACACTCCTCTCTTCGTTCATTCGCTCTACATGCCCAAATCAGCCTTGCATTCTTTACGAATCTCAATAATCTGTATTTCTATATACGAGTATATAGCGTAGTACTCGTGTGTGACAACTGCATTGGATTGTAAGACGAGTGTTTACTGCGGCACCATCCGTCCCCATAAGGACTTTGTAAGCGTTTCTGTTTGCACCTAGAAAAACTCAAAACACCGGAAATCTATCACGAACAGATGATCTATTCTGTCTGGGACCAGGGGCGCTATTCCCGTTCTTTTTAAGGAAGATTCCTTAACTTTTTCCTTAGGGTTAAAGACTTCTTGATTAACTGCGGAATTCCGATGAGACATAGTAAAAAGATCCTAAGTAGATTGTCAAGCGATTATTTGAAAACACAAATTGATGAAATATCTTCAAGTGCCATATTCAATTACATTTTCTTATAATTCATTTTAATATATTTTTATTTTATTTTTAAAAACCTTAAATAAGCCTTCTAACGAAGAATCACGTTTTATAAAGAGGTACCTACCTCATTAAATAGTCATGACCTTTTTTGTCTCTAGTTCTAAAAGTGACATTTGAATTTGCACTTGACGTGAATTGTCAAAGATGTCAACATCTATATAATGTTTGATAATATTTACTAACTAATTATGTTTAAAGTAAATAATAACGTAATTGGTAAAATACTTAATATTGAGTTTTCCTCTTGTTAAAACATCGCAAATATTGACATTTTTGATGAATGTCGCTCGCTGAATTCAACGGACAGCTGTCATCCGAGAGAATCGGAACCGCAGTTAAGTAAGAGGGGTTTAACCCTGAGGAAAAAGTTAAGGAATCTTCCTTAAAAAGAACGGGAATAGCGCCCCTGGGAGTCGAAAGATCTTGTGTAAATTGACGACAACAGTTTTCTTAATCGATATCGATCGCATTTCTAGGTGCTTTCTATTCAGTGACCTGACAACTCGGATGAATATTATACAACAAATAGAGGTCCATAAAGACTTATCTTAGATTGGTGTTTGTATCTACCAATATTTCGAGTAACGTAACGGTGTATCTCAGGCAGCATCCGACCACTTTAAGATATGTCCTTGACCTCTGGAGCCTACTGATTCCATTATAAGCTTGTCGAACATCAAAATTATGGCTTTTTTATCCGATATAAAATGGTGTTACAAAAATAATGAGGTATGTAAAATGACTTTAGAATCAAAGAACATGTAAGATTTCTTAAAAAAAAATTTTTTTTCCGAATTCGCTAATCATATTATTTCAAACAATCGTAGTTTTGATAAAAATACAGGGATCAATATTCTTCACATTAATAGTAAAGTTAATCGCTTAGATAATTTAGAAGCCATTTTGGATCAGTGGTTTGTTTTTGACAACTGGAAAGGTTAGTCACGTTTTTGTGTGTTCTTCGATTTTTTACTTTAGGTTCGTTTTCTGAAGCATCATCAGTCCGATTGAAGTGAAATTTTAGATTTGCTTTATTTTCTATGTCCTCATCAGCTTTTCTTCAAAAAATCCACAAAAAATTGATTCTTTTTAGAAAAAAATTGTTAATAATTGTTAATCCTATGGTTGAATTTCCTAGTTTTGGTCGGAACTTGATAGCCGTTTTCTGGGGCATCATCAGTCCGATTGAAGTGAAATTTTAGATTTGCTTTGTTTTCTATGTCCTTATCAGCATTTCTTCAAAAAATCCAAAAAATCGATGTTTTTCGATTTTTTTCGATCTAAAAAATCGTAAACCTTTCCAGTTGTCAGAAACAAACCACTGATCCAAAATGGCTGATAATGCTAACATATGATAAACATATGTGTACCAACATAACAAAAAAAAAACAACGATAATCGAATGTACACAGCCCGCGAAAATTCAAAATTCACCTTTTCTTTTGAACACACCTCGTACACATGAAACACAAAAAACAGTAATTAATGTAAGAAAATAAATCCATTAGGGAGCCGTGGCATTTATGTTTTGGGTGCCAATGCCTCCAATGTCTTGTATGCGACGATGCTGGAGGCTGGACTGAGGCGGACTTCTCCACGATGAGAATATTCCCGAAACTTTTTACCCTTTCTCTCATTTCTGCCACCCCTGGATCTTTTAAGGGCTGCTAAACCGGGAACTCGCCTCTCCGTGAACATATTGGAAGCGCTGCAGTATGTGGGGTGGCCAAACGGTATGCGGAAGGCGTTATTATATTTCACATGAAGTCTTTATATACTGCTCTTTTTATAGTTTGCAAAAGTTCGCGCGTAGAAAATATGTAACAAAAAATTGATACTTATATTATTTCCGTCATGAGCTATGGAGCTTTGCGATCCATTCAATCCTCTCTATTAAGCATTTTTGTTTTCATTTATTTTCAGTGGCGAAATGATAGAATCCAAATCATGTCACTACTGATACTTCTGGCATCCAGTTTTAGACAATAGGTATCCTTATTTTTTTTTCAGATTCTGCATTATCGTCCATCGTCAGCCCATCTCATCTACGAAATCTGTTTCTCTTACCGATCCAAGGACGCCATTTGATGATACTGTAATTCCAACGGTCATATGTCTTTCTGCCGTACCTAAAATATGTATGAACATGTCCCGTTTCCATTAAAAATTCAATATCCAAGACAATTGAAAAAAAAAATCGGTTATCGTTCGAATTAAAATTATTATCGACAATTTTCCAAAAAATGCAAATGTTTTCGCGCCTCAAATTATGATCGAAAAACATTAGTTCGTTTTCAAATTTCGTGCTTCGTGTAATTTCGGCTTTCTCCGCCGGTCTCCGTCAATTCCCGTCCTCCGGCGATCGTCGCGTCCGTCGGCAACGGCACTACCTGCATTACCTCCGGAACTCGGTTTAGAAATCCGGTTCTAGCCGCTAGTATGTGGGCAGATATTTGGTCGGCAGCACGCCACCTGTAGTACAGCTGCCATAGCCCGCCGTGTTTTGCCGCGATGATAAAGTATGACGCGTATACGTATTTATTATAATATGCGATTATTCTAACATATTAACAAATCATACTGTTTTCCCGCGATGAAAAATGTATGTCACTTACACGGATAGACTATTGTTCTAACATAACCTAAAATCAAGTAAATTAATTATTATTCCCACTTCAAACTGTTTGGAGTAGTGTTATTATTGTTGTGAATTATTGGCGATACGCCGGCGCCATTTTGTTTTAAACGTCAGTTTGAATTGTTATTGTTCTAGTTGTGTGTGTGTTCGATTATGAATTGTTTACTTTTTAAATGTTTCTTTGAGTGGGATTTCGTGAACACCCACCTAAACCATACTACGTCCTAATAGGTCTATAAAAATATAAGATTTTTTTTTACAAAAGTGTGTTCACAAAAGTTACATAAAGTGCTTTTTTTTGTTTTTTAATTTTTTTTTACTGCCTAATTAAGTTAATTAATCATAAATTAATTCAACAGTTGTGCAATGAGTGCATTGTTTCCAGCTTAATTGCTGTATTTTCGAAAGTATTTTATTTAATCGTTTCTGAAATGTGTTGGTTATATATTTAATTAATTTGCATTTTTACTGTTTATGGCCGAAAAATATGGTGTACGTATATTATGTTTGGAAAGATATTTTTTTACAGCATTATGTTTTTGCAACGGTTTTGTGTATTGTTTTACCGTTCTTCAAGTTAATCTAGGTGCAACAGTTTTTATTCCCATAATTATTTATTTAAGCCCAAATAATGCAAATATCAGTTGTGCAAATTTCTTTTTGACACTTAACCCTTCTAGTCTTTAGATAATAATGATAAATTTTCTTAATTGTGCATAGTAAATTTTTAAATGCGTGTTTTTTTTTTCTTTCTAACACAGTTTAAACATATGCATTACTGTAGTACAAAATGAGATAACATAATTTTTATGAGTCCGTTTCGGGATAGGAGAAATAGTTCCCCAAAAGACTCGAGGCGTTAAAATTAAGACTATAATTGAAAATAATGACAGCCTGTACAAATCGTAAGTGCGTCCCGCTGTAGAATTTGACAGCCACCTCTTGTCTGGAGCCCCAAAATATCTGAATAAAACCCTTGACTCTGTGCAGAAACGGGCGTTCCGTTTGATAGATTCGCCTATCTTAACAAACGGATCGCAATCTTTAGAGCACAGGTGGTCATTGTTCTACCGGTATTTCAAAGAAATATGCTTTGAAGAACTACTGTCATTAATCCCTTGGGAATCGGTGCATAGTCGGGAAAAACGCCAAAAGCACAATCAACATTTGTAAATAGTTGACATTTGTCACATGAGAACGGGTCGTTTCTACTACTCGTTCCTGAGTTCAACAGCTGTGGAACGACTCGCCGTCTTCTGTGTTTCCTCTCTCCTACAACATCGGTATCTTCAGGAACCATGTTCACTCCTTCTCCTTAAAAGACCTTCCACGAATCATCCTCAAAGATGACATAACTGTGTGGAGTTAATGTAAAAAAAAATAGTGTTTTCATGAATTTTTTCAGGCGATATTGAAAGTATCTACCATTTACTTATTTATACTTATTTTGACTTACTTTATGCCCGAACACAACAACCCGTATCCCGTACGTTCAGGTACAAAAAACTATTCCCGAAACCCACAAAACATTCGTATACGTCAAGTTAGTTCGTGTGTCATCTCGTTTAGTATTTCGAGGTTAGCCGACGCTGACGGATATGTTCGGGTATTTTCGTCTCACCCATACAAATTACGTCACTAGTAGTGGTATTGTTATTGCGAAATCTAATGAAAAAAAACTATGTTTTTTTACCTATTTTTTGAATAATAACCCAAAGTTATTTAGTGATTTCTGAGCTTATTTGAAGTAAAAAATGTACATGGCATTTTGGTCTCCGGCGAGCTTAAAAAATAAATGTTTTTTGATTTCTCCTAAAAACATCAAAGAAAAACAGTAGGTATTTTATAATTATAGTATAGGTTCGGGGCGGGGGTTGGGCGGTTACTCGGCCGAGTGACCAATGACATATGAAAGATTTTTTTCTGTTTGAATATGAAATCAATTTTAATTTTTTATTCCAAATATGGTCGGGAATCGTTGATTAAAGTTTGTCCCGTACGTCTCTTAACTCCGTGCGTGTGTTTCTTTGAAGCTGGGAACGATAAAATCCTAAAATATAACATTTATCTCTGCTACTTAAGTTTGTATCTTTTAACGCGCGTTACCGCATATTTTGACAGTTCCCTCGTATTGGAACTTTCAGGATCTGCAGCTAATGCTTATTTTTAAACCCTCAAAGCTCTGAAGTGATTTGCACCGATTCAGAAATGTCTAGATCGACGCAATGCGATCTAAGATGGAAACATTTAACGAACACAATCTTCAAGTTTTCGCGCCATATGACTGACAAGACCACTGTACAGAATATCTCCAGAAGTGTGATAATAATAATCATCGGACCATTTCTATAGCGTCGCTTTTGTGAAAAATCACCTCAGGGGCGCTGTACAAATATTACTTCATTTTCTTATATTACGTCTATTCTACGAATTTATTATTATTATTCTATGCAGATTTGGAAGTAAACTGATGTCGCCAATTTACATAAAGCCTTTCTACAACTTCTACGCCCCCATCCGGATAATCAAATAATAATAATAATAATAAAAATAATAATAATAATAATGTCTTTATTTCAGCAGAACAAAGCGGTGAGTGCAATACTCTGTCTGCCATATAAAAAGAATACATTTAAAAAATAAAAATAACATATTTAGCACTTATGCTACAGTGGCCTGGTGGAAATTCTCCATCTATCATGTAGGGACGCGCCCTGCCACTGTGTTTTCCGATCTCCGGTACCGCTGACTCGTCCTGGCTATTCTGTGGCGTATCAAAGCATGCACTCTTCCCTCTGCGAACGTCTGCGAGGCGCTGCATCGCCAAGGGAGGCCAAACAGCGCCCTGTAAGCGTGGTTATATTGTACTCGGAGTGTGTCCATGACGCCTTGAGTATATCTTGTCCATAGCTCGCTAGTGTAAAAATGACATTGTTTTTCTGTTCAAGAAAGTTTTAATGGAAGAAGAAGCCGGGGACGCCCGAGGAAGACATGGCACGATCGAGTGAATCAAATACTTGAGTTAGGCCATGTCAGAAGTCGGAATAATAGAAAAGAATTTTTATTTTAGCTAATTGTACATTTAAGTTTATAAAATAACTAATTATAACTTATATACTATTATATGTAACTAATTATTGTGACTTATATACTATCTGGTACTTTACATATAACTAATGATAATTTAAAAACTAAAGAATTTTGTTTCTTTCTTAACTTAATGCGTTTTTTTAAATCTATCTTAAATTTATTTATTGATGCAATTTTGATTGGGTCTGGCAGAATGTATGAACGTGAACGAAGCAAGAAATGTATGCAAAGATCGAGTTGTTTTGCGGTCCGTCCTCTCTGCCTACCCCCGCGGGGAAACGGCGTGACGGTTAGTTAGTTGATTAGGTTTAAACGATTTTTGAAAATATTCGATCAATTTCAGAAGAAGTCAGATAAAATTGACCTTATTTCCGGCACACAGCCTGCAACACACTTCTATCGGCTTATCCCTTCAGCGCATATGTACATATACAAATAATAATAAAGGTAATAAGTTATTTTACATATTTTATTTTTACTTTCTATTTAATTTTAGTCATTGACAAAGGGGTCACTGCTCGACTATACATTCCGGAGCTCGGAGTGCAGCTGGTTTTCTGCAGAGCCTCTAGAATTCGGATAGAAGTTAAAGATGTATAAATAAAAAATGTTTAAATGTTTCCATTTCATTATTTATCAATTATGATGTTGTTCGGCTGACTGTGCAGTTAGCAACCATTTGCTGTAGAACTTTTTGAAGCACTGCAGCGATGTCGATCTTCGAATAGACAGTGGATAGATATGTATACGACAATTTCGTCTGTTTTGCACTTTGTAGAAAAGCTCTCACAAAACCGTTGCCATTTTCCCATAACCTTGAAAAAACTAACGGTAAACCGACACTACGAATGACACCAGTGTACTTTTATTTGAGATTGAATGGCAGCGAGGCGTGGAATTGGCGGGGGAAAGACGAAAGTAGACCGAATGCTATAGAAATAAAATTCCCAAGACGTCTGTGTGGTAGAATTGTATCACGCATGGGGGAAATACGAAAAAAATGTCATGCTGATGTAAGCTTGGCATGTAATTGTAGATATTTATTATTTTGGAACTATGAAATGTCATTTTTCAGTTTCAGTGTCGATAAATTGACGTTTATTGAAATAACGTTTTTTTTTTTTACATGAATATCTCATAAGAGTCCCAACTACTCCCGACCGTCTGGAGCCAGTGAGACTATGGTGCCCCCGATTGGGGAATGTTGTGAGGCTGAAGGTATTGGGGAGGGGAGAGGAAGGTGGGGAAATACCTGGCTATTCCGATCTGGTCACCAAACACGGCTAAAAGCCATTTCAAGCAATGTTTCAATTCTGAATGGTGGTCTTTCACCAGGGCTATACTGAGAGTATCTTACACTCTACGTTTCACAGTGTCAAACGATACGGCATGAATACATACAACTGAAGTAATACGTACGACCACAAATTGATGCACGAGTATAAAATGTATCGAGAACATCTCCTGTCCCGATCCTATCTTCCTCCTCCTCTCCCCCCTCCCTTCATATTTTATTTTTTCTTTATCTTGTTAGTTTCACAAATAAAACATCTATATTTAACCACTGTTAGCACAAGAAACTTTGCTGGCTTATCTTTTGTTAAACTTCCTTTGTATTAAAAGCTGTTTGCTCCTTTCAGATAAATAAATAAATGTTTAAATATAAGTACAATATGCACTACATAATTATATTATTGTATGGTTTACATTACCTAACGCACTAGCTGAAACCTGTTATATTATTACTATGGCAACACCGAGATACTCACTGAAATGTGTTCTAAATCTTTTCGCATATTCTCGTTTTCAGTTTGTTTTAAAGTAACGAGGCAAAACATAATAATAATTTTCGTTAACAGTTTTTCATAAATTTGTAATTTTAGTCTGTGAATTTGATAATTTTTTTTATTTATTTCTTTAACATCTAATACACGGTTATTTCGATATTTAAATCGCCTTTCAATGACATGTTTCCTTTCCTTGCAAAACGTCAAACAATATAAACAAAGAATTGGTTGTGGAATCATCTCATTTCGGAAAGTGCCACTAATTTAAAGATAAATCGTTTATTATAATATCGTAATATTTCTTGCGTTAGCAGACTACAAAGTGTTTATTTTTTAGTGGTGACCGTCACGGAAAACGGAGTACCAGGTGAATAATATGACGGGTAATTTGATAGAAGTCAAGAAGACATGGTATGATGGTTAATTACTTCAATATTTTTTTTCAAAAGATCGGTATTCACTTTGTGGCGTCATTATTAATAAATGAATTAAATATTACTCTGTATTCACCACTTAATAGTTACTTTAATAGTTAATAGTGAATTAAATATAATTAATAATCTAATATTATTTTTAGATAGCTCTCTCTTGAATTTATTTTCATATTAATATTAAAAATAAAAATTATTTCATTTTTAATTTCGAAAATAAATTTGTTATTCCATGTTTTATAATAATTTTTGAATAATTACTTACCTACTTTAATCAATTTTTGTTTGTGTTTATAATTCGTCTATTCTTACATTATTGTGTTCTATGTTTATCGTTTGTCTATGCTTGACATTATTTATAGTATTCTATATATTCCTGATGAAGAAGGCATCGCTTTCGAAACATGTTGATATGTATACGAGGTGTGTTCAAAAGAAAAGGTGAATTTTGAATTTTCGCGGGCTGTGTACATTCGATTATCGTATTTTGCTTTATTTTCTATGTCCTCATCAGCATTTCTTCAAAAAAAAATTTATTCTTTTTAGAAAAAAAATTGTTAATCCTATGGAGGAATTTCCTAGTTTTGGTCGGAACTTGATAGCCGTTTTCTGGGGCATCATCAGTCCGATTGAAGTGAATTTTTGAACACACCTCGTATATTAATAAAGTAGTGAATACGAAGTAATTTTTAATTACTTTATTTAATTACTTCTATGTAAAAAAAATGCTAATTCTCCCCTTACTTTTTTTATAATTGATCATTCAGTTTAGATAATTTATGTTGTAGTTCAACTTTATAAAATGTCTACATTTTCTTGTCAAGCTGTTTGTTCGTTCTGCATAACATAAGTAGCGCACATTGCGGTAAATACTTACTATACGACTCCCTTTATCGCACGACGCGATAGTACACCTATTAAACTACAGTATATTTCTACAAACAACTTGTTTGTTGCCTTTGTTTCCTGCTCAACTAATTCAAATTAGTATAAAGGAAAAACTGCTCGAGAAAGAATAAGAAACTCCAGTGAAAAATATCATGGCTTAAAAAATATATAAATTAATTAAAAAAATACTTTGTGTTCACCACTTTATTAATACATGTTTCAAAAGCGATGCTTTTCTCATCGGGAATATATAGAATAATAAAAATAGTAATGTCAAGTATGGACAAATGGTAAACATACAACACAATAATGTAAGAATAGACAAATTATAAACATAAACAAAAATCGATTAGAGTAGATAAGTAATTAAAGAAAAATGTTCTTAATTTTTTTTTATATAACCTCTTAAATCAATTTTGTTTATGTTTATCATTTGTCTATACTTGACATTATTATTTATAGTATTCTATATATTCCTGATGAAGAAAGCATCGCTTTCGAAACATGTAAGATATCTGTGTATATTAATAATGTGGCGAATACAAAGTAATTTTTCAAATTTATTAATTCTAAAATAAAATGCATTCATTTGCTTTGTTACATTATATTAAGTGCTAAATATGTTCACCTTTTTATTTATTTATTTATTTTTATATTCTATTTCCACACCATATAATTTTTTTTAACCCCTTGAAGCATAGTGGTATCAAAAATAACCCACTTTTTTATCTTTTGCTGCATGGTGGGATGTAATATATACCACTTTAAAAATTAAAACCACTTTAAACACAGCGGTTTAAATTATGCCCCGCCCACTCCAACGGCTTACTATATCAGCCAATAGATGGTACACACGTACTTTTCGAATACGGGTTGAATGTATTTTTTTTTATATGGCAGACAGAGTATTGCACTCCCTGCTTTGTTCTGCTGAAATAAACACATTATTATTATTATGGCCACTTATACTTATTGTTTCTTCGTTCCAATTGTACTCACTCAATCAAATCACCCTGTAGGTTTCTTGACATCTTCAATATCCAACAATTAGTCGGCGATTACATTTGTTTAATGCTGCATGAGAACACTAAACCAGGGTCGTCCCCTCGAGTCTTGTCGACTGATACCATTACGATTAGAGGCTGATTTTCCACTACGGTTAACTAACTATTTCTTCCATAGTGTAAAAATGATGTTACTTCCTCAGTTTCTAATCACTATCCGCCTTTATTTTTTTCCCGTCTGTATGATTAAGGGCTTTACATTTTTTAATTGTAAAAATATAATGAAAACAAACATTCCCGGGAAATTCATTTATGAACCTGGCAATATTTGAAAATCTGCTACTGTGTCGTGATAACGGAATTGAACTCACCACGTCTTGAAAAGAGTGCTGATATGTGATTTCTGGATTCCACTCAATATTTTGTTATTGTTCGTAGGCGATTGGGCAAACATAATATATGTATACTCGAGTTAAAATTAACAACCTTTTTTTTTTAAAATTGATTGAAGCATCCGGCGTTGCCCGAGGTTATGAACCCCTACCCCTACCCCTACCCTTACCCTATTCTTACACCTACCGATACCCTTACCCTACGCCTACACCTAACCCTACTCCTACTCCTACTCCTACTCCTACTCTTACTCCTACCCCTACCCCTACCTCTACCCCTACCCCTACCCATACCCTTACCTTACCCCTACTCCTAACCCTCTACCCCTACCCCTACACCTACTCCCACCCCTACTCCTACCCCTACCCCTTTTCCTACTCCTACCCTTATTTCTAACCTTTCCACTCCTGTAGAGAAATTTTCCTCTTATTTTGAACGTCAAATGTGCATAATTTCATCAAGAAGTACCAAAAATCTACTTTAAGGTGTGGGAAAGGGGGATGGGGGGTGGTTTTTAGAAGTCTCGTGTAGGCACTGACCTTTCTCTTGGTTTGAGGGTCAAATGTGCAAAATTTAATAAAGCTCGCAATAAACTGTAGATTTGTATAAAAATCAAACAATCAGACACATTTATATATACCGTATAGAAGAGATCAATACTATTTCCATCCAACGACTACAATGGCCTCATAGAGAAATTTTTGGCCATAGCGTAGGACGAAGTCAGTCTCTCCAAATCTATGAAAAATGATCCGATGCAAAAATTGCTCGGCGAGTTCAAAAAACTCAGCCTCGAACTAATACTCCCGAGAGTGCTCATCGTGACCATGAACTCACGACTGGCAATATTCGGTAATTATTTTTTTTTGTGCGTTGTAAATATTTATAATATTTTTCGCGTGTAAATAAATACTCATTTCATCGATGTAATAACTGCGCATAAGTTCAATGTTATAGTATTTGAGAGAGAGAGAGAAAACATCGGAATGTGGTTTTTAACGGTGAATCTTTTGGGTAAGTTGATGAGTTTTCTACCTTGTGGTGCGTGCTGTTAGAGACAGGAAGGGTAAAATTCTATTAATGGAGGATTGAATGCAAAAGTCGGGGCTAGCAGTCCACAATGTGGTTCTGATGAAGAGTAAATTTCTATAGCGCAGTTTTGTGAAGGTTCACCTCAAGTGCGCTTTATACTAACTAACCTAACGTAATATAATTGTAAAATAACAGATACACTACATACTACATCTGTTATTATAATATATACTCGTATATACATGCAAATTAAAACCATAACATAAAATATTCATGAGAAGCAGACTCACTTACATGCACAACTTAGAATACTATATAACAACATAGAATAAGCCAGGGGTATAAATAATCAAATGTAAAGTACAAATTTCAAAAGATCAAGAAAATCTACACAAAATAATCTAACCAAATATAATTATAAAATAACACATATATTACATGCATACAAATTAAAAACACAATTTAAAATATTTTTATATGAGGCGGTAACTTGGTAATCTCTAAGAAACATACCACACATTCAATTAAAATACAGGCACTAGTTTACTGTAATAATGGAATAGGCATTCGACTAGATAACTTAGAAGTGTTAGAAATAACAAAAGGCAAAAACACTAATAGTAGACTCATTAATAATCAAATAAATTTAAATAAAAGTCCAATTCCTAAATTATTCTCAATAAACAAAGTACGCACCCTTCCCGGTCAGCAGGTACTTGCTGATCTCCCACCCTTAGCCCTCCACTCGCCTGTTTTTATCAATCTATAACACATGTTTTTATCAATCTATAACATATGTGTATCTTAGTTCATAGTTTAGTTGTATACTGCCCTGAAGAAGCTACGGTAGTAGCGAAACCCGGTCGGCTAAAGTATAAAATAAAAGTGATTTAAACAAAGTTATTGTTTTATTTTCTAAATTACAATTTAAAATATTCACCAGTCGCTGACTCACTTACGAGTAGATGAACATTTTAGATATATTATAATATAAATTGTTATATTATAATATAACAATTTAGAAACTAAGGGTATAAATAATCAAATATAAAGTAGGTACAAATAACAAGAGAGCGAGAGAATATTATATGACATTACATACAAGGTTTTTCACAGAATAAATACTAAGGGAATTAAATAACAAGGGGAGAAAACCGCAACTAAATAAGCTATCGAGGATTAAAACAATAAATGTCCTGAAATTCTGTTTCTACGTATATGAATTTATGTTTTATATCGCATAGGATTTTTTTGAATAATTTTGTTTTTAATAATCCCTTTTTGAACCTCCGATAAATTCTGGATGTTAGCAATATTTGACTGATATGCTGTAGTGGAGCATGGGAAGTAAAATAGCAGAGGAAAGACGAGATCCTGCGCATTTTAACTAACTAACTAACTAACCACCACAGCGTTTCTCCGCAGTGGTACGCAGAGAGAGCACATTCATACGTATTTTCGTGTTATTCTGACTCTTGACATGGCCCGACTCATGTATTTGGTTCAGATAATATCATATGACACGCAATTAAAGGAAATTAGTTGGGGACGCTTCCGGACGCAGAAAGACGTGGCACAGGCCGATAAATATGACATTTACCCTTAGGGAAACCTTAGAGTCTCCTATCTGGGATTAATATCACAGTAAAACCAAGCGTCAGTATTCATATACTAAAAATTGGAAGTCTGCACTAGACATGTGTCAAAAAGCAACCACTTGTCTATTTGTGTACATTTTTATTTTGTTAATTTTTATTATTATTGAAATTGAAACATTTTATTTCAATTTACAATACTGCACTTCTCTTTTAAGCCATGCTTGTGTAGAAAAGCGGAGTATACATATTGCGTATACGTGTGAATAATGTTGAGATTCGTAAAGAATGCAAGGCTGATGTAAGCGTAGTGAGCAAGATCAAAGAAGGGACGCTTAGATGGTTTGGGCATGTAGTGCGAATGAACGAAGAGAGGATTGTAAGGAGAATATATGACGCGAATGTGAATGGAAGAAGAAGCCGGGGACGTCCGTGGAGGACATGGCACGATCAAGTGGATGGATTTTAAACGAGCAATATATGTATCTTTAAATTTTTATCTATGTATCTCAATGGCTAAGTTAAATTATGTGCCTATAATGTTTATACCTATTTTATTTAAGATTAATATATACTTATTAAACCAAAAAGAAAAAGAAATGTTTGTATGTATTACTATTACTATTAGGACTAATTAATTTTTGTAGAACCTGCAGACAAGCTGTCATATGACCGCTTTGCAGGACTACATATTTTGCTCCTTTCTTTATTTTACCATGCATGTTATACCAGACGTGACTATCAAAGTTTGTAATACCCTCCGTTTGCATAACATCAACCAGTACATAACTCAGTAGGTGATACGACTAGATACGAAATCAACTACTGAGTTCGTGCAGCTTCGAACGAGAGACGACTAGATACGTTTCTCGATCGAGCTAGCATGTAGTACTAGTCGGGCTCACACAGACGACCTGACCACAAGCGAGAGAGAGAGAGAGAGTGGCGACTAGATACGCATCTCTATCTTGTTTGTTATGTCTGCACAAATAATTAATTGTGCAACGCCCGACTTTAATTTTAACCTGATAGAAGCGACTAGATACGCATCCCTATCTTGTTATGTTTGCACAAAAGAGGATTTGTGCAAACGCCCCATTTCAGTACATATTGGCTTTCGACAAGCGTAGTTCCGGGGGTTTTCGAAGAAGTGATGATAAGGTGCACGTTATCGTTTTCTTTTTCCTACGCCTCTGAACCTCGTTTTCGTCCCGAGACGCTACTGGGTGCTAACGGGACATTTCTCCGACCCCCGCCAACCCTACGGTCGCTCCCGGCGACGGTCCCGAAAACAGAGCGGGCTCTCATTGGTCGAGCTCCTCTGATCCACAAAAAACTTATCAAAATTATTGTTCTACCAAAATTGTCTGTCTTTGTAAGCGATTCCTGCGGCTGCGGTGACTGATCTAAATAAACGATCTTTTCTGATCTGTTCATTAGCACCCGCGGAATCGAGTAAACTTACTTAATTTATGTATGTACAATGCATTTTTTTGTTATTTGACGGCAAAGTATCACCTGTCCTACTTTGACCCCCATGACATACTTTGTAATAATTTTAGCTTCCTTAATAAAAAATAGGTGAAGATTGCAATAGGCTCAATTCAAGCAGAAGGTCGTGATTTACATCCTAATTTTTTGATCAAGTCGATCCAAGATTGACAGAGTCTACGGCAGCTCGCGAAATATTCACGAGTTCAAACTGCCCGATTCGCCGCACGGTATCGCACCGAAGTACTTGAACGACGAGTACATTTCTAAAATTCAGAATATTCTCACGGATTCAACACGCCTTCTACCTACTTCGCCTGCATCTTCACCCGGCCTGAAAACCGACCGTGACTTTCTCTTCGCCCTCACCACCTCCTTGCAAGAAATCGTTTGCCTTTTTCAAGGCATTTCCCCTTTCCTTCCTACCCTGCTCTGAAGCGTCGAAGTGGCCAGCCTGATCTTCTTCTTCTAAAAACGTGCGGCAAGAGTTTACAGATCTTGTCCCGTACACATGTATTTATGTTCTTTGGATGAATAAATAAATAAAAAAAAAATAAAAGTGAATGTCAGAAGTCGGAATAATAGAAGAGAATGTATGAGACGTTGTATCAAAGTGAATGAAGCAAGAAGTATATTCCAAGATCGAGTCGTTTCGCGGTCCGTCCTCCCTGCCTACCCCTGCGGGGAAACGGCGGGATGGTTAGTTAGTTTAATGTTAACATAATAATGATCCTTGAAAAATGTTTACATTGTAATGTTACAGAGTTTTTTCTTTACATAATAAAGAAAAGAGAGTACATATCGACAAGTTTTGAATTAGACATAATAATAAATTTAACATAATATATGTAAGTACAATGTGGCGCAGGAAATTTACCGTATAGCATAACGATACAATTTTATAGGGGTATATATACTTTTTTTATTTGCCCGCATGCAGGAACAATCCTAGGATAAATTCTCCATTTCCCCGTATTTGTGCGTAATATTACGCACAATCTCACAATATCGACATTCTTCACAATACCCTTTCAAAATATCGAACAGAAATAATACGTACGACCACAAATTAAAGCACGAGTATGAAATGTATCGAGAGCATCTCCTGTCCCCATCCTATCTTCCTCTTCCTCTCCCCCCCTTCTTATTTTTTTATTTATCTTGTTAGCTTCACAAATAAAACATCTGTATTAAACCACTGTTAGTACAAGAAACTTTGTTTGCTTACCTTTTGTTAAACTTCCTTTGTATATGATATTATATTAAAAGCTGTTTGTTTCTTACAAATAATTAAATATATGTGTGTGTGCATTGTTTTTAGTTTCTTTTGAAGTGTTGTTAAAATGTCTTCGGGTAAGTTAGTAGTATTAAATTTTATTCCTTGATGTGTGTAATTGTATCGTGCAAATGAGGTATTGATTTTTCATGGTGAGAATACGAATTTAAAACTTTTGCAATTTTTTGTGATCAATTGGTATTTTTGTACATAATCACGTAATCCACTTCATATTTACAAGGATGTGCATTTTTGGGGCCGCAAAGACCGATTAAAGCCGATATTTGCATATCCTTATGATCATGCTGCCAGGGACGCATGAAACTTGAACCATTAGCCATATGCGGCAGGATTCCGAGCATTTAAAATAAGGTGGATCCGTAAGCAAATTCGCATAAAATTTAACCGTAACGGTTCTCTTGGTGTTTCAAAAACGCTACCGCGTGTTTTTTTGAAACGTTTTTAACGTTCAGAATCTTCAATATTTAATCTTTATAGTTATTATTTCGGGGATTTGCAAATTACAAAGCGGTTTTTCATTGATGGCACTGTAGCAAAATACGTATAAACCAGTTTGTTGTCGGCTGCCATTTTTAAGACATTTGCATATCATTGGTCAGAAAAATTTATAAACTGGTGTAGTTTTTTGCAGGCGGTGCAGCTGTTGACCTGTTGTTTGATTCTCTATTTCTGTATTTTGCTCATTTAGATTCCTGCCATTTTTAATATATCTTATACTTTTTTTTTTTAATTTTAAATTTTAGCTTTAAACTTTTCACTCTGCACTGATGCCTCTACTGTTGTTATAATTTTGTTTTCCATTTTTATTTCCCTATTATGAGTTTTGTTTTCTTTAGGTACAAAAATTTTTCTTTGTGTAGAACTCAAAAACATTTTGAGATATTCAGGCGAACTGAACCCAAAAATATTTTTATTGTGTACTGTCCACATCCCCTCTTAGGGAGTGGAAAATTAACCCTATCCCTGCAACCCGAAGCAGTCATCTACTTTTGACTTGCCCTAGCCGGATCCCTTGTGTACTTCCCGATGGAGCAAGCTTGGTGGTGACGGCCTTCCCGTCTCCCCGACTCAGTGGCACGCTCCCGGCCGCCTGGACCCCTCCATATCCCCAGGGTCTCAGGGTTTTTTTTTTTTTTTACCCCCTCCCCAATTACACTTTTCTTAAGGGATAATCTTGACGACTGGCGCAATGTCTCCTGGGAAGGGTGGCGGGAACAAGAATCCACCTAGCACTGCTTCAGAGGGACTGCCCTGGTGTCCTGGCAACGGCTCGTCCCAAGTATTCTCACTTAATCTATTTAGTTTCTCCCTTTTACTGTTTTATGTTAGTATTTCTCCGCGTCTCACCATGTTCATCTACGGACGAGTAGAGCAGAGCCACCATTATTACTAGAGCCACTTTTGTCGACCGTATGTATGTACTAACCATTCTGGGCTGTGGAATTTTACTAACCTCCTTCTAAGCTAATGCTATGCAGGGACACTTGAGGGTTTAGAATCATTTATAACCTTAGCTTCGTTGAACCAAAAAATTAGAGTCCTTGAGGTGCACCCTGAAGGAGTAACCATAAGTTACTTATACCGGGGTGGGAAAGTGGTGGATAACCTCAACTGTTGTTTGATTTGAGATTAATTTGAAGTCTCGCTTCGTTAGACGTCTGATAATTTAGCAATTATAATAATAATAATGAGCTAATGATGAATGTAAATAAGTCCAAAGTCATGGTGTTTGAAAGAGAGAGTACGAAAACAGTGTGCAATATAGTTGTGAATGATGAATACTTGGAGCAGATCAATGATTTTGTGTATTTGGGAAGTATGTTTACGAGAGATGGATAGACTGATATTGAAAGAAGGGCGAATGCAGGAAACTCCATTAACGGAGGACTGAACGCGGTTAGCGCAAACAAAAAGTTGTCCAAGGAAGCGTAGCTAGCAGTCCACAATGGAGTGCTGATACCAATCCTGATGTATGGCAGTGAGGCATGGAACTGGCAGAGGAAGGATGAAAGTAGACTGAATGCTGTAGAAATGAGATCTCTGACACGAATGCGTAGTAAAACCATGTATGATCGTGTGAAAAATGTTGAGATTCGTAAAGAATGCAAGGCTGATGTAAGCTTAGTGAGCAAGATTAAGAAAAGGACGCTTAGATGGTTTGGGCATGTAGAGCGAATGAGCGAAGAAAGGAGATAAGGAGAATATATGACGCGATTGTGAATGGAAGAAGCCGGGGGCGCCCGAGGAAGACATGGCACCATCAAGTGAATCAAATACTTGAGTCGGGCCATGTCAGAAGTCGGAATAATAGAAGAGAATGTATGAATGTGAATGAAGCAAGAAGTGTACGCCAAGATCGAGTTGTTTGTCGGTCCGTCCTCTCTGCCTCATTACTCATTACGCTTATATCAGCCTTGCATTCTTTATCGCACCTAAGCGAAACCGGTTGGCGTAAAAGTACAATAAATCAGTGGTTTATTTAACTAATGATAACATTGTTAAATTTACTTTGAATTTAAAAAATCAAATCTCTTATCAATGAAAGTGTAACGACATGTATAACATTGTTATTATATTGTAGTTTGTATTGCATTTGATCTTTATTTATTTGCATATGTCATTAACCCACCTATCTGTTATCACTTGTAAACACTCGGTCGGACTAATTTATCTCAATAACAGATATTTATAATAAATAATTGAACACCGTTTCACACTTTTCGGTATCCATTCATTGTGAATCAAAAGATGTCGAATTTAGCCAAAATTTGGATGACAGAATCTGAACTTTTTTCTCGATTCTACTCGACTTTCAGTAATTTTTCAAATTCCGCCAAAACGCTCCAAATCTATGACCGGTCGGTTTTGATCAGTTTTCAGGTTAGAATGTCAAATGTCGAAACAGGGATGAGATCTACCGTACAAAATTTTATATTCCATTCATAGTAAACCATAAATAAAGGTAAGTAAGAAAATTATGTACCGTTTTAGAAACTTTAACTCAAAGAATAATAATAGTATTGAGCATTAACATTATCATAATATCCGTATTGATAATTGGTTTGCTCATGAATACTCTAATTTATTTCATTAATAATTCCAAATGAAATGGTACCAACATAACGAGGTGTTTATATGAGATGATTTTTTATACAATTTTAAATAACGGTTTATAAATTCTACGTATAATTATTATATATAATAAAAGTTATGTATTCAGAATCGACGTTTGCTGATCTATGCGAATATATATTTTTAAAGCCATTATATTTTTCACCAGAGTTCCTTATTGTGCAATAGGGCAACCATGTAAATATGTGACATTGCTAGCCCAACAATGTTCGACGCGTCTTATGATTGTTGGTTTGTTGGTATCACAATGTTTTTTCTGTCAACGGCAGAGTTTGTGTAAACAAAATTCCAGTAGAACTTGTGAATGTTGACGTTTGCTTGCGACCTCTGCTGAGTTATTGTCTCCTGGTTTCTGACATCTCTTGATTTTGGATTTTTAGATGCTAATTGAACAATTAAATACTACCATGTGCTATTTTTTTTCAAAATGTTTGTAAAATAGGCTGAAAGATCTCGAAGAATTTTGATGTGTTTTGTGAAAGGAGTTTCTTTTATTATTATTTGTAATTTCGAAACAATTAATTCATGTTGGAATTCCATTGAAAAACTGTTTTAAAAATATGTTTCTTATGATACGAGCTGATTGTGCTCTAGATATATACATATTTTGTAATAAAGTTGTGAGTTATTGCTCGTCGTTTGGGTACCCTAATTGATTTTACAGCGATAGTAGCGCCCTGTCACGACTATTACTCTCTCTAAACTAAGAAACATTTATTTTTCTAAGTTCTTAAGTAGGTGCCTACTTGTTTTTCCACTTTGAATATTTTCTACCCAAACAAACCTTCTTCTTTTGAATATGTAATCTGTGGCTAACCAGAGTGGTACATGTGCCGGCTCACCTCAATACAACATGGCGGGTTCAATGTTTTTCATACTAATTTTAAAACGTTATAGCAACATTTTTACATGTTGGATTTCATTCAAACTTCTCTCTAAAACCTTCCCGGCACTTACAAACTGTGCTATTTTCAGCGAAACCGGTCGAAAATTTTTCGAGAAAATGGAAGACGCACAGACAAACATTCATTTTTATATATAGAGTTTAGTGTGAACGCCCCTGAACTCCGGGGTGTGGCTTCCTTCCATTCCGGCTTCACTTAATTTCCTTCATTTCTTCTAATGTTTTCTGTTATTCTCCGGTCAAATATTATTTTGTAATATATGTATTATATATTGTCAATATATAAAAAATAAAAAAAAACATTTTCACGCTATAAATTCAAAATGGGGATGATCATCAAATGTAACGACGTTTGAAATATAATATAAGTTTACTCTGCTCGAAAATCCGTTATACGCACTTAGCAAATAATACATAGAGATGCCCTACCACGCAAGGGGATGAAACCAAAATAAGGGAGGCGAGGGACGAGCTTGGTGTGCCAAATAAGTAAAAATGTTCGGCTTGTTTACAAACAGCAAATATTTTGTTGGAGTATTAAGTTTGATCCTTTTATAAATGTTTTGTAATTTCCTTACCGCAGTCAAAATCTAGTAAACTAGGTTGTTGCCAAAATCCTTGTCAGGTTACCTCTGCTTCCAGCAGTCGAAATGGTACGTTCAGGGCAGGTCTATTGATTCCGACGTCAGTGGTGATAACGTAAAAGTCAAATCGACAGCGCGCTCGCAATAATCTCCGTCTCGCGGTATAAATGTCTCTTCGCCGATCATTTAACTCCCCTCTGGACGGGGCTTATTTCTGTCTTTTAATTATCGTAGTTTTTTCTGTATT